>CAUYON010103990.1:0-15187 GCA_963573935.1 Arctocebus calabarensis | reverse complement strand
CCGTCAGAGCAGCGGGAGACCTCACGTGGAGGCTGTCAGAGCAGCGGGAGACCTCACTTGGGGGCTGTCAGAGCAGCGGGGGACCTCACGTGGAGGCTGTCAGAGCAGCGGGAGACCTCACGTGGAGGCTGTCAGAGCAGCGGGAGACCTCACTTGGGGGCTGTCAGAGCAGCGGGAGACCTCACGTGGAGGCTGTCGGAGCAGCAGGGGACCTCACGTGGAGGCTGTTGGAGCAGCGGGAGACCTCACGTGGAGGCTGTCGGAGCAGCAGGGGACCTCACTTGGGGGCTGTTGGAGCAGCGGGAGACCTCACGTGGAGGCTGTCGGAGCAGCAGGGGACCTCACTTGGGGGCTGTCGGAGCAGCGGGAGACCTCACGTGGAGGCTGTCGGAGCAGCGGGAGACCTCACGTGGAGGCTGTTGGACCAGCGGGAGACCTCACGTGGAGGCCGTCAGAGCAGCGGGAGACCTCACGTGGGGGCTGTTGGAGCAGCAGGGGACCTCACTTGGGGGCTGTCGGAGCAGCGGGAGACCTCACGTGGTCACTTTCAGCCCAGTGGCAGCAGCTGAGGTCTCTACTTCCTCCCTCCGTGGACATGAGAACCTGACCCCAGCAGAGGCGTTTGTGTCCTACTGCTCAGTCTCTCCACATTCCCAGTGGGCATCAGGGCACCCACTAGGCCTGTGGGTTTCTAGGAGAAAGGTGAAAAGATCAGCCCCCAATTAGGGGTGGCAAGGCCCTGGGAAACGTGACCTGCCCCAAGGTGTCCAGACCTGCTGCTGGTTTTCACTGGCTCGCTGTGAGGGTGCGTTTTCTTTTCCATGTGGAAGATAAGTGGGTCGGGGAATTGCTCTGGGATGATTTAAGTTTCAAAGAGCTCATAAAACTGCTTCTAAAGTTGTGTATCCACAGTCCAGCCCCACCACTGCCTACAGCCTCGCCAGCACTAAGTGTGACAGTCTGGGGGGGACAGGGCTGGTCTCATGGGGGGGTTTCTTTACAGCTCCCTGGTAAGCTTGCTCCCATCACAGGGGAAACTCCCAAGAAGCCAACTCTCAGCAGGGCGTTGTGGCTCGAACCTGTGATCCCAGCACTTTGGAGGGCCAAGGCAGGTGGTTCACCTGAGCTCATGAGTTCGAGACCAGCCTGAGCAAGAGGGAGACCTCATCTCTAAAACTAACCTGGCTTTATAGCCAGCACCTGAGGTCTCAGCTACTCCAGAGGCTGAGGCAAGGGAATCACTTGAGCCCAAGAGTTTGAGGCTGTTGAGAGCTATGACACCAGGGTACTCTACCAGGGGCAACAAAGTGAGACTGTCTCAAAAACAAACAGCCACTTCTCTGGTGGAGTTTGGAAAGTGTGTGTGTTTGAGTGGGAATAAATGAATGAGGAGAAAGTAAAATGAAGCTGGGGAGACCTTGCATTGAGTTGCAGGCTGAGCTCTGGGTGCACCTGGCAGTCAGGGATCCCCCCATCCCCATGAACATCTCCACAGGGAGCCTTGGGGGAGCCAGGCCTCTGTCAGTGGTTGCTCTTGGCAGACCCTGCAATGGCCAATGGCCAGAGGCCTCCTGCTGACCACTTCCTTGAAGGGGAACCCATGTGGGTATCTCCAGATGGCTGTAAGCCTGTGTCCATATGCTGAAAGATCACCCTAAGACCTCCCCCTTGTAAACTGAAGTCTGCTGCCTGCTGTCACTAGGTAATGACTTCAGTCGCCACTCCTAGGCAGCAGTGTCACCCACCTGGTGCTCATCACATTTCACTGGGTAATGAAGATGTGTGCATTCATGTATACAAGTGCACATCTTACCTCGTGGACACTAAACTTCTTGAGAGCAGAAATAAATCTGCTTACTGATGTACACTTCACAACTCCAAGGGAAGCACCTTGCACGTAGGAGGTCGATAAAGTTATGCAAATGCGCTGGCCAGAAATATACAGATCTTACTAATCCCCTGAATCTCAACTGAAGGTGAAGCTCAAGGTTGTTTATAAGAAAGAGCGGGAGAGTTGATGCTTAATGTTTAGCTGATAATGTGATAAAGTAATGATTTCAGCTGGAATAGAGAAATTGATATAATGCATTAAACAAAAGTGAAGATGAAATGATATGGAAGATGATGCTGATGAGAATAAAGTAAGAGATTCATCACCGGGAGAAGCACCGTGGAGACTTTCAACTCAATTGATGGTAGGTAAGATCTAGATCGTAAGCATGAACAAATACCCCGCATGAAATAAAGGATTGCAGTTAGCAAGGCAGCACGCTAACAAGCAGAGAAAAATTATGTGCAATGCTTGAGGGGATAATAGGATTTGAAAAGAGAAACTTAAAGAGAAAGTGAATGAGGCGGTGAGAAGCTGTATAAAAATTTTATCTGGAATAGTTTGAGGTAACTTTTGTATTTATGCAAGGGAAAAATAGTGCACTATTAAGATGGAAAGTTATAAATAATGATAAGGATTCAGTTTAAACTTTCTGAAGCACATTCATCTATCAAAATGTCTGTTTGGGTTTGCATGTGGGATCTCCGAGTCAGGCAGAGGTGGGAGATGAAATGGCTGAGAGCAGTGAGACCTTATTTAAACAGATTGGGGGGATAAGAGCAGTGACCTGGGGACAGGGGCTGGGTCAAAGCAGTTATTGAGACATTAGTGGGGGGAAAAACAAAGTTATCAATTTCTCTTGAAGTTTGGGCCATTCCCAATGTTTTGGTGAATTTGGACTGGATGTTTCCACATCCCCCTGGACACTGAGGACAGCAGAGCTGCCACTGCCAGCCAAGCCCCTCCCTCACTGCACTGCCTGGCCAGGTGTCCACCTGGGGAGCCGGACACCCTCATCCTATATGTGGACATGCAGAGTTTCATGTTCTCAGATCAAAAACCAAACCCTTGTCTGCCATGATGCTCCTTCTGTTTGTCAGGTGGGCTCACCTTGCACACACACCTGCCTGCCGTACAGACCTCCAGCAGGTGGGGCTTGCCTTGTATATGCACCTGTCTACGTACAGACCTCCAGCAGCACCTGGAACCTGTTTGCTTGACATTTCTCCCTTGTGTGTCTCAGGAACCACCTTGAGGTCACCTTCATCCAATGCCTGCATCCCAGTGGACCCAGCTGTACACAAAGTTCTTCCGAAGTTCAGGACAGGTGCGCTCCATGCCTGCCTGGTGCATTCCCAAGTCCTGGAGGTAACCGCAGAGGGCAGAGGGTGACACCCCAGCTCAGGGGCTTGCAGCTACCATGGCAGAACTGCTTGTGGCATAAAATGGCTATTGATTTCTGGGCCCTTCTCCCCTGGAGCCGTGGAGTGGAACTCAAGCAGGACGTGCCGTCTCATGCTGGTGGGGACCCCTCCTGCTTGCTTGCATCCTTTTTCAGGACCCTGAAGTTCAGAACCAGTTGTTCCTCCTTGACAGGCATGTATTTGACCTTGTACTGTGACTTTCACAAGTGGTGAACCTATTTATCCAGCGTGGCTCATAACAATTCCTCTGTCTACGATGCGCTGCCAGAGCGCTGACTGGGGTGAGAGGCAAACACCTCCCGCACCTCGTGCGTGAAGCCCTCTCAGCTGGGCCGGCAGGTGGCCTCCGAGGGCGCTTGCTACCATTTTGTTAGAAGATTTCATATCTATGGCATACATTGGTCTGCGGTTGGATTTTATCACTGCATCTTTGTCTTATTTTTGTTTTAGAGCAATATCAGCCTCACAAAAAGAGACAGTTCCTACTCTTCTGTTTTTTGAAAGAATTTGAAAAGAACTGCTATCAATACTTTACCAAGCGCCTGGGATCAGTGAGCCAGCTGGCCTCGGCATTTCTTCGCAGGTAATTTTTTTGATTGCTAGTTCAGTTTCTTACCAGGCCCATTCAGGCTCTGTGTCCTCTTGAGTTAATTTCAGTAGCTTGAGTCCTTGTGTGGCAGAAGCTTGGCCCTTCCGTCCAGGCCTCCTGACCGGCCTAGCTTGGCCTTAGAATAATTTTCATTTCTGTGAGATTAGCAACAAGCTCCCCTCCTTCGCTCCTGACTTGGGAAGTAGTGCTCCTTCTCTTTTTGTTTGGCCGATCTAACTGAAACTCCTGGCTCTGTTCAAATAACCGACTTTCGGCTCTCTCATTTCCCCTGCGGCCCCTCCCTTCTGACTTGTTTGTTTACGCTCCAATTTCTATCACGTCCTTTCTTCTCCTGGCTTGTGTTCTGCCCACTGTTCCTTCTCCAGAGTCTGAAGCGTAAGCTTAGATTATCAATGGGAGAACGCTTGTCCTCAATGTGGGTATTTTTACTTATAAATTTCTTTTCAAAACCAGCATTAGTTGCCTCTCACGCCCTTTGGCATACTCTGTCCTCATTCTGTTAATTTCGAAGTATCTTAAAATTACTCTTGTGATTTCTTTCGCACCAGGTACTGAAGAGTGTGTGGTTTAATATCCCACAGATGGGTGGATTCTGAGAACAAATTTCTTTCTGTTATTGATCTCTGACTGAATTACATCAGGGTTTGAAAACATACACTCTAAAAAAATTAATCCTGTAAATTTATAAGGTCTTGTGGCCTGTTACGGTTTCGGTGAAGAACGTGTCACACACACCTGAGGTGACACACACTCTGCTGTTGTTGGGTCCGTGTCCTGGGGGCGCATGCCAGGGTTAGTTCATGGTCTGTAAGTCATGACTCCGAATTCATCATTACTGCCTTATGCATCTCTGGGAGAGGCAGTGGTTAAGCCTAGACCCAGACGTCAAAGAATTTATCATCGAAGTAGAGAAGTAGGATGCATGAGAAATTGACATGCGATCAAAGATAATATGTAGGTTAAAAGTTATGGGTGTGGAAAAGGGTCTGATAAATTGAGAAATGGGATATTTGGATCAAAGAAGAGTTTAGGAGAGGAAGGGTTTGGGATGCACACCACGCCGAGCCCTCACCTACACACCCCTCACCCAAACACGAAGCTCTGAGGGACCCCTTTGCTCCCGTGCTGGAGACTGAAATATTTAGGGATGTTATTTCAAAGAATAACATATAAACACACCAACAAAGTCAACATTTTCAGTGTGAAAAGATACATTTCTATTAAAAATTCAAATTTTGAAAATAATTACTGCTTTATTATAGCCCAAGGAAAAAAAATGTAATGCTAAATTTTTTTAAATTTTCCTTATTTTTCTATAAAAGTAGTGTTTATGATGTTTTACTGGCATTCATTTATTTTATTCATATCTCATGTGAATAAAATTCCTTATAGTGGATAACATCTCACGCCTTTAGATGTCAGAGCTGATGGTTCTGACATACTTACTGAAATCACGTTTGAGAGTGCTCCCCGGACAGGGTGGGCTTTATTTCTTTTACCTCCCGGAAAGTTGCAGGTCAGTTAGTCCTTTTTCCCAGAGAATGTGGCTGCATTTTGTGTTTCTTACCGATTATCTAAATAACATGCACTTATTGTAAAACTAAAAGAAAAATAATACAATAGTCCCTTTTATCCATGCAAGTTACGTCCCAACATAGATGGTGCCAATGCTTATATATACGATGTCTTTTTCTTATCCATACATTCCTATGATACAATTAAGATATAAATTATGCACAGTGAGAGATTAAGACAATAATAATAAAATAGAACAATTATAATACCACCCTGTAATACAAGTTATGTCCATGTGGCCTCTCTCTCAAAATATCTTGCGTGCAATATTTTTGAACTGCGATTGTAACTGAAATTGTGGAATGTGGAACCCTGGGGCAGGGATGTGAAGAAGACCCACTTGCTCTCGCCGAGGAAAATTTCCTTCTCAGGGCAGAAAGCCCCCCCCCCCCCCGTGGGGTCTGGTCAGGACTCCTGATGTCTCCAGCACAGTGAATTCAGTAAACGTGGTTCAGGTAGAAGCACAAATGCTGCTCCATCAACTTAGAGCATCGCCCAGAACCAAAGCATGATTTGAGACCAGAAAGAGTTCATTCAACTACAGAAGAAAAGATACGTTGTGCTTAACTGGAGTGACAGAGGGCCTGGGAAAAGCAGGCCAGGTTAGAAGAGAGGCCAGTTTAAAATGTTTGATCACAAATGGAAGCCTTTGCTTTTCCTCCTGGGTCTGTTGCTTCCAGAAAGAAAGTGTGCGACAAACGTAGGGAGAATTTATGGGACATCTCCCACCTCATATGTTATGCAAATCATAATCATCCCATATGTTGTTTGGCTGTTTGTGAAGTTTAAGAGTAACTATTTAGGAGAACGCGTGTCCAGGGGGATCTGGAGAAGCTTATGCCAGGAGAGAGGGCCAGATGCCGGTGCGCAGACCCCCCGCCTGTCACTGCTTCCTCCATAAAGTCATTTCCGTGCCCACTTTGGCTTTGGTTTTACATTAAAAAGGCAAGGCAATTTATCTTTTAAAACAGAAATTATATTGAATGTAACATTTGGTGATTCCTTCCTGCCCAATGTCTGTTGCCAGGAAAGTGTTAAATTATTTTACCATGTTCATCATTTGTTGCACTGACATAAAATGGGTTATTATTTAAAAAAAAAAAAAAAAAAAGACAGCTTGTTATGCATCTACCTGATTTAATGAGAAGTGGAACAATCTGGTATGTTTGCATTCAACTCACACTAGCTGTGTGCCCCAGGTCACCCTGACCTACCGAGGGTCACCCCTGGACACCCTGGTCACCCTGAGCTGCCCAGGGTCACCGCGACACCCCCAGGTCACCCTGAGATGCCCAGCCTGCCTCTCCTCACTGCTCTTAGGCAACATGGCTTCACTCTCTGTCCTCACTGGCCCCTTTGCTGCCTTTTCCTTCTTGTTTTCTCATGCAGAGAAACAAAACTGCCCTCCCACTAATGTCCTGTGTGTCACCAACACCTGTGACATGCCTCAATCAGCATTGAGGGGAGAAGATAGTTTCCAAACATAATTTTACCCCCCCCAAATGCATCCCAAGGCCAGGTGTGAGGCCACAAAAGCAGTGCCCACCTCACAAGCAACTGTGCGAGGCGGGGTTTCAGGCAGCGGCAAACGAGGCTCACACCTTGAGTTTATGCAGCACGATTTTTAGATTTTAGGTGACTACTAAGCAAAAATAATGGAAAATGAAAAACTCATTCTCTCAGATTTTCTGCATTGAAAATTCCAAACAATTAACTTGCATGCTTGTGTGATTTTTTTTACAGAATTGGTAGAATTCAACATTTGCTCAGGCATCAGATAGAGGCAACTTCAGATGCTCATCTGGATTCCTTATTCCCTCAGGTGCCATTCTCAAATAAATATATGCACCCCTGAAGTCCATGTCACAAATATAGACAGCTGACTCATATGCTAACTAGCAGGAGTTCAGCCTCTTCTCCAGAGAATGTGCAGAGCAATTCAGCTCCAATCCAAGTGGGAAAAAAATCTCGGAAACTTGTATTTTTAGCAAACACCTCACTGTATTATATAAGAGTGCTGAGGGCAGTGTAGCCTGTACCTGGCACAGGTGAGCCGTCCCGAGGGCATGGCACCCCACCTTCCTTCTTCTGAGTACTAAGAGTGAGGTCATTCTCCTTAAAGGATGCCTAAAATGTCAGTCACTACCAATAGAACAATAAGCAATTATCTAGAATCTGTTCTTAACAGAGACCTGTGCTAGACACTCTGGGACGGATAATGAAATATGAGACATGTTCCTCGCGCTAATCACATAATTGCCATCCCAAGAGTGACACCGAGAAACTGCCATTGTGAGCTTTGAGGCTCTAAGTGGTGTGGGTTGAAAGAGAAGTGTGATGAGGGTGTGTTTGTGTGCACACATATGCATGGTGGCGTGTGCACTTGTGTGTGCATGCACGTGGGTGTGCTTATGTGTGAGCATGTATATATGTGTGTATGCATGTTCACATGCCACGCCTGTGTGTGCATATGTGTGTCTGTGTGTGTGCATGTTCACATGCTGTGCATGTGTGTGCATGTGTGTGCCTGTGGGTGTGCATGTGTGTGTCTGTGGGTGTGCATTGTTCACATGCTGTGCATGTGGGTGCATGTGTGTGCCTGTGTGTGTGCATGTGTGTGTGTGCGTGTGTGTGCATGTGGGTGTGCCTATGTGTGCATGTGTGTGTGGGTGGGTGTGTCTGTGTGTGCCTGTGGGTGTGTGCATGTGGGTGCATATGTGCTCACCTGCATGCCTGAGTGAGCACATGGTATATGCATGTTCTGTGCACACGTGTGGATCAGCTTTCATTCAGAGAGAGAAACGATGTAAAATGCATACATTAGCCAGGAAGCTGGTGAAGTGGCTGTTTGAAGGGCAATGTGCTTGTAGGAGATTTTGTTTTGGCCCTAACAGAGGACAGAGCTACAGGAATGACATGGAGTCAGACTGTTTTGACATGCAGGGATGCTCTGAGGGGGAACGCAGCCCACATGCACGGGTGTGAACGGCCCAGCCGCTCGTGTACAGAGGTGACACTGCAGCACCCATCAGTTGCGTCGTATGTTGCCTTGGTGACTATTTCACCAGAGTCCTAATTTTTCCCGACTGCTCACTTCCAGAGTCCACAACTGAACATGCACCTCTCTCCTCACGTACCAGCATTTTTCTTCCTGAAGGCTGGTCTCCCAGTGATCTTCACTCCTGCCTCCACATGCTCCCCGGGGCCTGGTGCCTCCTCTGTCCCTCAGTCTGGTTCTCCTCACACCCCACCCCCACCCTGTGTATCTGAAGTCTCTTGCAAGGGATTTTGTAAGGGCACTAATCCCATGGGGGCCTCTACCCTCAGACGTAGCCACCTCCCCAAAGCCCCATCTCAGTATAATCACATTGGGAGTGGTCTTTCAACATACAAATTTAGGAGGCACAAACATTCAGTTCCTAATAAGTATCATAGCCAGAACAAAAAATAAATCCCGCTTTGAACAAACATCCCTGGGGAGATACATGCTTGAGCAGTTGTCCTGAAGACCTAACAGGTGAGCATCGAGCAGTGTGGGCAGGGAATGCCGGCTTGGAAGACCCTCCCTACCTGGGATCAACCAGAGCTGACAGACACCACTCATTGTCTGGTCTGAAACACTGTGTTTACATCCCAGGCAGGTCCCCTCCACTCCACAACCAGATGCCCTCCTCCACCTCCTCACTATTTCCTGGCCAGATGAAATGTGTGTGGTGGTATCCGGGGCCCTCCTGCCCGAGGACATCTAATTGGTCTTAGTCGGTGGGCAGATGAGTAAATAACGGAAGAAAGGAAGGACTGAAGTCTGGATATTGGCACCAGCTTTCTTGGGTGCTCAACAGTGAGGCATCAGGTGGGTGACGGGAAACCCTCTCCCCACAGTTGGCCCTCCTGGGTGGGAGCGTCCCCATCACTGCAGTCATGTGGTGGTTTCTCTGCTCGGACCACACCTTTGTGAACTGTATCTCGAAATCACTCTTCACGTTCTCTCAATATAGTGTTGTGTTTTCTGCCAGGAACTTAAATGCTATAGTCCACTGCATGCTTTTAACCAGGCAAGGATTACATTATTTTCTACACTACCAAAATCATATCATCTCGTAGCATCATTATTCTAAGAAAACATGGTCGCATTTGGCTGTAGCACTTGTGAAGTTAGGCATTTGCTGTAGACGGGTTAAGAGATGTTTGTTAGCAGTATGATCACGTACCCTTAAGTGACCTTTTAATTTGGGGATAAGGATAAGCTAACACCAAATACATATTTATCTTCAGAAAACAGTTTAACATTTAATTGTTAGTAAGGCCCTCAAAGTGTTCCTATTAAAATATCAGTACTTTACTTTGCAACCTTACTGATGCTACTAAATTTATCTCATTATATTCCCTTTGTTGGGTTTGTTTTCCTCCTCTCTAAGTTAGAAAACACAATTTTTACTATATTTTCAATGTTTTATAAATGCCCAGTATATCATTAAAAATATGAATGTGCTTTTGTATATTCATTATCAAAAAAATAGTCCCTCCAACATCAAAAACAAGGCAAGGATGTACCCTCTTACAACTTTGTTTTCATATTATACTATGGAAATCCTACCTAATATAATAAGACAATATATGTATATGAAAGAAATAAAGCTATCTTTGTTCACAGATGGCACAATTTTTTATGTAGAAAATTCCAAACAATCAACCAAATATTTCTTAACTAATAAGCAGTTATAGCAAAGTTTCTAAATATACAAAGATAATTACAATTCTACATACCAGCAATGAACAATTGGAATTTCAATTAAAAACACAATATCATTTACCTTAGCACCTCAAATATGAAACACAGTTATAAATATAATGAAACATGTGGAATCTACAGAAGGGAAACTAAAAAGCTCTGATGAAAGAAACCAAGGAAGAGCCAAATAAATGGAGAGATATCCCATGTTTATGGATAGGAAGACTCAATATTGTCAAAAAAGCAGTTGTTTCCCCTCTTGATCTATAGATTCAATATGATAGTCATCAAAATCCTAGCAAGTTATTTGGTGAGAGCAACCTATTCAACCTAGTTTATATGGAGAAGAAAAAAAACCCCAAGACACTCAACCTGATTCTGAAGGAGAAAAGCAAAACTGAAGAATCAACTCTGCAAAGACACATGATGAAGCTACAGCAGTGAAAGCAGGGCAGTGTGGGTGAAGGAAGAGACCAGCAAGGTCATGGGTCAAGGAGGAGGTCCCAGAAATAGACCTGCACAGACATTGTCAACTGAACTTCAGCAAAGAAGCAAAGGCACTACAATGGACTGTAGGTAGTCTTTTCAGAGAGTGGGCTGAAACATCTGTATATCTGCTTTCAAAAAAGAAAATTAAAGAATCTAGGCATAAACCTACATCCTTCACATAATTAACCCCAAATCAACCATAAACCCAGATGCAAAATACAAAACTACAAAACCTGTAGAAGATGATATCGGAGAAAATCTAGAGGAATTTGAGTGTGGCTCTGACTTTTTAGACACAACTCCAAAAGCACAATTGCTGAAAGAAGCCCCCGGCAGGCGGAGCTCAGTAAACGCTAAACCTCTGCTCTGCAAAATGCACCGTTAAGACAATGAGAAAACACGTCAGAGACTGGAGAAAATCTTGGCAAAACACATGCTTGATAAATGTCTTGGTCCGTGATATGCACAGACTCTTTAAGCTCAGCAACAAGAAATAAACAACCCAATAAAAAAAAGTGAGTGAAAGATCTACATAGACATCTCACCAAAGGAGATGCATAGATGGAAAAATCCACATGAAAAACACTCCAAATATCACATCATCAAATTAAAACAGCAGTTAGATGCCACCAGACACCAATTAGAATGGCCCAGATGCAAAGTAGTGAGAAAACCAATCTCTGGAGAGAAAGTGCAGAACAGAAACTCCCACGGAGTTTCTTCCCGCGGAGAGGCAAGACGGCCCCACACTCGGGAAGGCAACTTGTCGGTTCCTCTCAAAACTAAACGTGCTCGTCACACAATGCAGTTGCTGAGAACTAACAGATAAAAGGGTATGGCAAGGCAAGATCGCTCATTAAAAAATTTTTAAAAATTGAGAAAGTGAAATATATTTTATGTATATATTATGTGTGCATCTAATGTTATGTACATCATATACCTTATATAATCTATGTAATGTTTCCCGAGAAAATATCTATTAACACACTTTATTACAAAATAATGTTTATCTCAGGAACCCAATGTTAGTTTGACATTTTCCAAGTAAAATATTTCTCGATGTTTAATCCCTTCCCTATAGAGAATTTATTTCTCAATATAAAAAAAAAACTCAAGTGGTGTTTATATAAAAATGTATTTGCCTTCCCAAATTCAATGCAGGCTTTTAATAACACAGGAAATATATTAGATTATATTCTAAATAAATGTGTGGACATTCTCAGCCATCATAAATTTTATGACAATCTTGCTGAATGCCCAAAAAATCGGCTGTGCTTTCAGATGTTTTCCTTGCTAAAAAAGGCATATATCACATCATCAACTTAAAGCAGTGGTGTCATTCTGACTGCTCACCACTCCCTGCCACTCACCCTGAGCGTGGTTCCTTGTGATCTTTTGTATTATCACTTTTCCCTGGAATTTTATGAGCCCCCAGAACGTGGAGTCAACCCTAGCTGAGTGGCTAACATCCCCCACACACACACCGAGTCCTCACACTGCCAGGGGCCCAGGCCACGGGACATTCATGTTTCCAGCCCACTGGTGCACCCTGCATATTTCTCCCCCAAATGGGAGTGGGGGTAAGGTAAAATTGTATGAATTGCTGAGTGTCTGGACCAGTCGGTTTAGCCCCAAGTGTTCGTGTGGGGTGCGTTTTCTCAGGCAGGGAGGGCACCCCACGTGTGCCAAATATGTCGGTCTCAGTATGGAGGAAGCTGCCTCCCAGGCAAGAGGGAGTGTGGCTGACCTGCCACTTATTGCATAATGATTCTCCAGGGAACAGCCCCATGCCCAGAACCAAGCACTGGACTCTGCTGCTGGACCAGTGGCAGCTAGAGAGGCCTTGGTGATGGAGCATATGGTCAGAGCTACGGGCTGACCCCTTCCCCTCCAAAAGAACCACCACGTGCATGGTTAAGTGTGAGAGTCTGGGAAGAGGCCAGAGGGACAGCAGGTCGACACCCAGGACGGAGGTGCTCCGGCCGGCTCAGGTGTTCCACGCTGCGCAAGTCAGGTGCATTCCTAGTGTTCACACCTGAAGGGTCCCCCGAGGGACAATGCTGAGAGCAGCCGCACTGCAGCCCGAGCCCCGTCTGTCTGTCAGCAGTGTGCTGTGTGCTGTGTGGACACAATCGAGGCACAATCAAGGCTCCGTCCAGTGATGCTGAAACCCCCCACAAGGCCAGGTGTGTGCTATGGACGGGCACCGCAGGCAAGTGGGGCAGTGGCAGGGGTGTCCAGGCACCTGCTGACATAGCTTACTCTGTCTTCCTGCCTGACCCCAGATGCACCCTGATCATCATCACAGAATTGCTGCTGCGTCCAGGAGGCTGTGAGCTGTGACTCCTGTCACACCGAGGTCATGGTCGGTCCCCACATGGTGGCCAGTCACCAACGATGCTTGTCAGGTGGAACGTGCCCCCTGCCACATACAGGAAGCACTCCAGGTTCTGGGGGATGTTTCTGGCTGGTAGAGAGCTCACCTTTCCTCAGCACCACGAGCGAAGAGCTGAGGCAGGTGAGTGGCCTGCTCTGCTCTCCAGGCTGCACAGACGGCCACAGTTCTCACAGCTCCCGCGTTTCCTAGACAACGGAGGATCAGGCAGAGTGTGTGCTGAGATTTTATTAGGAAGTGCAATTCTGGCACAGCAAGGCTAAGGGACAAAAGCATGAGGGGCAAGAAAAGAGGGGAAAGGCGTCATTCAAGGCGGTGAAGGCTGTCACAGCAGCAGCACAGCTAGGGGAAAACGCAGTGTCAGTCGAGAGGTGTCTCCCAGAGGCATCCTGCCGACCTCCATACAGCAGGACAGGCCCACAGAGGGAGAGGGAGGGCTTGGTCTCCTTCCCCCTCCGAGGAGCCCATAAAGTGCCGCTCTCAGTACGTCAACTCCTCGACCCTCCAGATCCTGTCACTGGCTACTCTGACTGACCGAGGGACAGCCAAGTCTCTCTACCATGCTGAATTAGGACGACAGTGGGGGAGCTCTGGCTGAGTTGGGCCTGGGTGGATCCCAGCACCGTGGACATCGGCGTGGCCACACAAAGGCTGGTCCACCCCCGGGCCAGACAACCAGCAGTGTGGGGGACACGGGAAGTGACAGCCCCAGGGACTTCTTCAGACCAACGCCTGAGGCTCATGTTACAGCTGGGAACAAGAAAGTGAAAAGGCTTAAAATTTAGGTGCAGTTGAAATCACAAAACAGTTTATGAATATTCTAAGTATTTTTGGACGAAAGCTTTAATGATCACTGAATACAGCTGTTTACACAAGGCAAGAAAACGCTCTAAACATTCCACCACATCTGCTTCCATCTGGAGCCGTACAAGCAGGAGAGATTGGCAGAAGGAAGTGTTTTTACAATGAAGAAGGACCGGGAGGAGAAAGGTAAATGGAACACTTTTAATGTTTTGCATTTCCATCGCTACAGTTACGCAGCGAGGACATTCCACACACACTGCCTCCTTTGTTCTCATATCAACTCGTGGGCATCACTCCTGGCACTTGTGAAGGAAGTGAACATTGATAAAGGTGAGTGTTAAACCTAAGTTAAGTCTTACAGCTGGATTGCAAACCTCGTCAATGGCTTTGGGGTCTGTGTGTCCTTGGATTGAACCAACCAGCCCTCTAAAATTTCAGCCTTCTGCACCAACGCCGTCTCCCCACCCCCAAATCACCCTGCTGGTACTGTGTGTAAGCGCAGTAACACACTAAGTAACACGCCGTCTTGTTACATTCTGCAACCGTATAAACTCATCTGAACTAAAGACTAATAATCAACTAGATCGAGAAACAAAAAGCGTGGCCTGTCCGTGAGCAGACGTGGAGGGCAGCCAGGTAACAGCTGCCGCGGATCCAGGAGGCGCCGCTCTGAGGGTGCAGCGGCTGGGAGCTGCCACGATGGCCGCCTCTTTGAGTGGCTGTGGCTTTCTGTCTAATAACACCCTGAAATCGCTTTGCTATTTCCACCTAGAAATCAGATGCCTGATTGCTAAACTGCCCTTAACTCAAGGCACAACTAATCCCGAATGAATTCTCACGTCTGCTAATCTATACACAGAGCAGCCGATTCAGAACCGATCACAGGCTTGGCCAGGCCCACATCAGATGTACTGCTGTATAAAAAGGCTCTTCCCTGTGTCACGGAGACGCACCTGCTGTTCCATCACTACACCTGATTGTGGGTTTTTCTTGGTGTTTACAGGGGAATGATTTTGTATGTTTTATGTTGAAAACAGATGATTACAGTGCCTAAGACAGACCCTGGACCAACATAGCCAAAAAAAATTTCCTCTTTTCTTTTTTGTAAAAAAGTCACTATTATTTATTTTAAAGAAAATGGTGACTAATTCTCACATAAATTGGATTTAATTTTGACCAAAGTACTTTACTTAAACATTAATTTTTCATTCAATTTGTTAATATGCTGTTTAGGATATTGTACCTGCATTTGTAAGTGAAATATGTTTGTAATTTCCCCTTTATAATAATATATTTGCTCCAATTTTAATATCAGGTGTATCTAGAT
>CAUYON010103989.1:0-32725 GCA_963573935.1 Arctocebus calabarensis | reverse complement strand
ATTTTATTAAATGCTTTTTCTGCATCTATTGAGAGGATCATATACTCTTTGGTTTTGCTTCTGTTGATACGGTGAATAACATTTATGGACTTGCAAATATTAAACCAGCCTTGCATCCCTGGGATGAAACCTACTTGATCATAATGTTTGACTTTTTTGATGATAAGCTGTAATCTATTGGCCAAGATTTTCTTGAGAATTTTTGCATCTATATTCATTAGTGAAATTGGTCTGAAATTCTCCTTTTTAGTTGAGTCTTTACCTGATTTTTGTAATGGGGTAATATTTGCTTCATAGAACATACTGGGGAAGATTTCTTCCTCCTCAATTTTTTGGAATAATTTCTGCAGTATAGGAATAAGCTCTTCTTTGAAGGTTTGATAAAATTCTGATGTGAAGCCATCCAGACCAGAGAATATTTTGGGGGGAATTTTTTTTATGATTTCTTTGATCTCAGTGCTTGAAATTGGTCTGTTCAGGAGATCTATTTCATCTGGGCTAAGTCTAGGGAGAGGGTGTGATTCCAAATATTGATCCATTACCTTCACATTGTCAAATTTCTTGGTATAAAGATTCTGGTAGTTTTCAGAGATGATCTCTTGTATCTCTGTCACTTCCGTTGTTATTTCCCCTTCAACATTTCTGATTGAGGTTGCTATAGATTTTACCCTTTTATTTCTAGTTAGTCTGGCCAAAGGCTTATCTATTTTATTTTTTCCAAAAAACCAACTCCTTGTTTCCTTAATTTTCTGAATGATTCTTTTGTTTTCAATTTCATTGATCTCTGATTTGATTTAATTTTGGATGTTTCTTTTTTTCTGCTGGGTTTAGGCTTAGATTGTTCTTTTTCCAATTCTATCAGATGGGCTTGTGAGTTTAGTGCTTCATTTCTTTGAAGTTCTCTTAGTTCTGCCCTGTGTTTTGTTAGGTTCTATTGTGACAAAGTATCAGAAACTGGATGGCATAAGAGAGCAGAAGCTTATTCCCTCTCAGTTCTGGAGACTAGGTGTCACACGTCACAGTGTCCGTGAGGCCATGCCGCCTCTGAAGGGTCCAAGGAGGAACCCGTCCCACGCCTTCCTCTTGGTTTCCAGTGTGGCCGGCTCTCCTCGAGATTCCAGTCTCTGCCTCTGGGATCATGTGGTGTTCCCTGTGTGTGTCTCCGTGTCTTCTTCCATGAAGACAGTCTCATATAGTACAATCTCACACAAAAATCCTGTTTTCATATAAAGTCGCATTCTCTGATATTGAAAGCGAACACTTCAAGGTGTCTTTGGGGAAGACACAGTTCACCCGGGCCATACTTCATTCAGATCAAGTTCTCGGACGGACACAGTAGTACCAGGTGCCACACAGACTCTCCCGTAACTCCATCCTGCCTGCTGCCCTTCCATTGCCATCTTAAGGAAGATAAAACTTCCGTTTTCCTAATTATGACTAGAATCTATATTTTCTCAAGTGTTAAAAGGAAATATCAATGGAAAAAAGAGAATGAGAAATGGTGTGTGGAGAGGTTGAGAAGAGCTAGGAAAAGGGTTGAACTAAGTCAAGAAATCTTAAGTCTAAGTCAAGAAATCTCTGAGGAAGGAGAATGGGCAGCCGAACCAGAGGCAATGACAGAGGGAAACTTGGGGGAAAAAATCAATGCTTTGGGTTGTCACAAAGTGCAGGTTGTCTGTTAGAGTGCAGCTCTTCTACAGGGAAGCACACTTCCCTGCTAAAGATCATGCACAATACTTGTCTTAAGTTTTTAAAATTGGGAAGTTATCTGCCTCATCAGACTTATTATTGAGGATCCGAGTGGGATGCATTTGTATGGTGAACTGTGCAATCATCTAAATAGCAATAAATGGTTCAGCAGGTTTGAAACAGACATGGAGGGAGTTGTTCAGAGCTGATGTGTATGGAGAGCATTTTAAGTATTGCTGAATGTGAATGATTAGAAAGAAGATACTTTTCTATCAATGTAACAGTATTCCGATATTTCTAACACAATTAAAATGATCACTTATATAACCTATATCAGCTATGTTTTCTTGGTATCATATTGTAAAACATAGCTTTTAAACATGTTTATAACAGAGTATATGTGACATATGCTTAATGATTAAAATTTTAATGATAAAATTAAAAAAAGAGAAAAAAAAGATCATGCACCATGAGAAAGGTAAATTTGGGAATCTTTTCCATGGCAGCCTATTGATGTTTAGTAACAAATTCATTTGGCTTCCCCATAATGGAATATTTGCCTTGTGTATAGCAGTTAGAAATATGAAAACTATGGAACAGAATATACCCCAAAGCCTGGTTATCGTATTTTATTTCTAGGTAGTTTAGAAAGCAAATTCAGGCCTGGTGCGGTGTGTGTCTGTAATCCTAGCACCCTGGGAGGCTGAGGCAAGTGGATCATGTAAGCTCAGGAGTCTGAGATAAGCCTGAGCAAGAGTGAGACTGTATCTCTACTAAAAAATAGAAAACTATCTGGATGTAATAGTGCATGCCTGTAATCCCAGCTACTTGGGAGGCTGAGGCAGGAGGATCACATGAGTTTGAGGTTGCTGTGAGCTATGATGATGCCATGGCATGCTTTCCAGGGTGACAGAGAGACTCTGTCTCAAAAATAAAAAATAAAATAAAAAGCAAGTAGAGTGATGGTAAAATACTTTTGATAGCAAGGAATCTGGTAGTGGAAAAAGACAGGTACTAATAAAGAGCAAATGGTTAATGATGCAAACAAGAGAAGGAAAGGCTCCGAATCTCTTGTGTACAGTTGGATCTCAAAGACTTATTAAAATAGACCTTATCCAGCCCTCGTAATAGAAAAGGCGGCTAACATCAGAACAAAGAGTTGGACAGTATCTGGAGCTCTTAGAAAAAAGGAGGTTTCAAAGGAAGAATGATTGCTGAGAGAAAGTGGTCAAGTATTAGTGAGAAAGAAACAGAAAAGCAAAATGTTACTTATTAGTCCTTGTCTCATGCATCTGCACTTCTGTTTTCTGCTTATTTTCTTCATGGATTTTACAAAGAGTCTTAAAGATCCTATAATAGATAATTCTGCTTTATTTGTAAAGTTATTACTTCAGTTTGTAAAAATTAACTTTTTGAAGGCTGCTAAAAAAAAGGTGTACATATATCCAGAGTCTACTCTACCTGCCAATATTGGGAGGCATTTTTTATTTTGCACAGATTATACCAGCAGATACAATTTGTTACCTTTCTGTTACAATAACTGAGTTATGAGAAGAAAGGGAAATGAGCCGATTATGTTGAATGTTAGCATCACATTTCATACAATGCCAAAGATAATTTTACTTGCCAAATTAATTCAGTTGACTCTGTTACAAATTCTACAACATAAGTGATAAACAGGTGTAAGTGATATAAACACAAGATAATGATAAATGGCAGTATATCAAGAGGGAGGTATATAGATGTCAAATGAAATGTCACTGAATTCAGTGCTCACCAGACTGACTTAACAACTTCACGGTCTGGTACAAGAAGGGAACAATACAATGAACGAATTAACAAGCGTGCAAGAGTCTCTTCTCCCATGACACAAGGATGGCTAAGAAAACCAGGAAAATCAGGAGAGATTCATAATTGAAGAATCTATTTTCTATTGTTTTCACAGAAAAGGAAGAAAAGGAATATTTCTAAAAGTCAATGAGAAAATAGCTTGCAGCAAAAATTTGCAATACAGGCTGAAGATATGAAATGTATTTCTATGAATGTGAAATACTTTTCAGAATTCCAGCACATAGGAACCACTGAAAACATGCTGTGTACGTATGTTATGATAGTCAAAAGGTCATTGCCATGTTGGGAACAAAAAACATATGATGTGCTAAGTAAAGGAACAACTGAGATTTGTCCCCCACTTACTCGTACCTGCATTTCCAAAAGTCTCATCAAACCACATAGCAGATAAATTATAAAATGCGACCTATTTCCAAATCAAACTTTTTGAAGACAGGCTTTAAGTATTTTTAAAGAAGCATTTTGATATGGTAGGGAGGGAGGGAGAGGGGGAGGAATGGAGGAAGGAGGAAAGGAATTTAATCATTAAAAATATATTTACTGGGATTTAAGTTAAAGATACAGCAAGATATAATTAGATATGGACTCTTCCTGTGTAGAGCTTAGAGTGTTACCTAGAGCAGAACCCTGAGTTTGGATTCCAGTGCTGCTGCTGTAGTGGGTAAATTTTATCTAGATACTGAAACTTAAGGGGCCATAGAGTTTTGTTTTGTTTGGGTTTTCCATTTTATATATATATATGAAGAAGGGCTATGAGGCCCATATATATACACACATGTGAAGTAGGGCTCAGGATATACACTTCACATACATATGTATATACATGTGAAGTAAGGCTAAGAGGCTAGTGATTGTGAGAATTTAATGAAATGAAGTGTATCATGTTTGGCTCCATCTTCTCACGTAGCGAATGGTCTGCTTGCTCGCCTCTTCTAATGCAGTAAACAAAGTGACAAGCCCAGAATTCCATAAGCATAAAAACAACCAAATAAATTCTTTACTGTTCTTCACAACTTGAATTGATAAGACACATTGGTGATAATTTTGTTTTATATCATGGGCTTTATGTTTTGAAAAGAGAACTTTTGAAATTCCCAGACATGTAAAATGTAAAGGTCAAGGAGTAAATTATCCTTAGGTAGTATTGAGTTCAACTATTGAAATCTCCACAAGCTTGTGTGAAAGATGTCTGTCCAATAATCTGTAGTATGAATTTTAAGTTTTTCTTCAAATCATGAAATTTAGGTACAATGAGTCCTATGTGCAATTTCCTCTATTTTTAGATTTTTATCCAAATAATTCTCATTTTAGGACTGTGGGATAAAATCAGGTATAAACTATGTTCTCAGGGACAAGAGACATTAAGCATTTCATATAGAAATAGAACCATAGAATTGGTGTTTGGGGCTTTGTTTGATGTATCATGTCAACACCTCAGTTATATGGCACTCACTCATATAGATGCTTCCCAAGGAACAAAGAGCTAAACAAATTATCCATAAACTACACTCATCTAGTTTTCATGATCGGTATTTAATTACTCTTCAATTTTATTTAAAATATTATAATGTAAATATTTTGAATTGGCTATACCCAAGATGGAATTATAAACTGCAATGTGGAAACTAACGTATTTTGAATTTATTAGGTAAGGTCAGATGCTTAAACTAAGAAAAAAGGATACATTGCTTACATCTGCTTGAAATCTGCTCAGGTTGCCAAAACACTGATGCATCATTTACTTGTAATAATGTGTTAATCACAATAATGAGCAATCAATTTTCAGATGTTAAATGAACACTCAGAATAGGAAACCCTGTCATTTAGAAGGCCAGTTAATGAGAACAAGGTAGAAAAATTGCTTGATTAGGCAGTTGACTTTTTAATACAAATGTTTGTGTCTCCATGAATTTAGAGTCTGCTGAACAATTGAGCTCCTTTATGCTGATTTTCATCAAATTAAATGGAAGAGACTGCATGTAAGAGGAAACATTAAATACAATGGCTTCATTGAGAACTTATTTTTACATATTTGATACTCCTAATGTTGGTTGTTAAGTGAACGGCCATGGTTTGTGGGAAATAGAGAATGGAAAATTCCTACTTTAATTCATTGGGTAAACCAAAAGCAAAGGGCTACACAAAATACAAGAGGTTAATTTCATCAGAGTTAGAGGCTCCACTATAAGAACCTACCTAAAGATATGTTCCTGTATGTGAAAAATTTATATATTTAGATACACACATATATCTGAGGATAGGTTCTCGAGTATCCATTTGGGTAGTTATCAAAGATAGCATGTATACATATATGCATATATTTGTATCTGAAATGAAAGTTTCTGTTTTCCGAGGGAGCAACTTGGCTACCCTTTATAGCTGAGAAGCCTTAACGTTCATATTTTCTCTTACATAGTGGGCTCTGCTTGCTTCCAAATTACGACTAAATTTCTTATCATATAACCAGTCCATGGTCTAGAGCAGGGATTGCTAAACTATAGCTCGATCTAGCCTGCTACCTGTTTTTGCACAACCTATGAGCTAAGAATAGTTTCTACCATTTTAAAGGGTTGGAACAAATCAAAGGAAGGCTAATATTTGTGACACAGAAAATAATATAAAGTTAAAATTTCAGTGTCCATCAATGGAGCTATATTGTACCCCAGACACATTTATTCATTTACATATCTGTCCATAGCTGCTTTTCTGTTACAATGGTAAAACTGAATAGTTGAAACAGAGATGATTTGTCCTACAATTGAAAAGATTTACTATCTATCTCTTTAATGGAGGAGCTTGGCAACTCCTGATCTAGAAGTTGTAGCATAGGAAATAAGTAGCTCGGGGAAAGGAGTGAAGTATAACACAGATGTCAAGTTCTAGTCCTCGTTCCTTTAAGTAGGTAAATGTAGCAGAACAATTTTAGCTGCATTTATGCTTATTTATCTTGATACTTTAAGATAATAGTCCCTTTCATTTTTTATGCTTAATCTGAGTTTGCTCTATAGGGATAAGTTAAATTGTTATTGGTTAATGTTCTATATTTATTCATATTTATAGTCTCACCCAGCATGCCCAAGTTGATAAATAATTGTGCTGTGTTCAATGTACGTACGATAATGATAATAGTAGTCATAGTAATGAATAAAAAAGATTTGAGAACTATTTTGTCACAGGGCTGTTCTAAATACTTCATATGTATTAACACATTCAATGGTCACAATAATCCTGTGATTTACATTCTACTTTCATCCTCATTTCGTTTAAGAGGAAATAGCAGAAATGACTTCATAGGTTAGAACTCTGTTCAAACTCCTCTATTGCCAAACTTCATGAAATTTAAGGTTTCTGAGGCAGAGCTTGAACTCATTCAGGAGGCATGTTATGCACATAGCACTACTGTCTAGGGCTGGCCAAAATCCTTCTCTCCCCTTTAGCGTGACACTGGAATCCTGTAATTAATTTGGAATATCTTTGTCGTCAGAAAGTACTATATTGTTCTTTTATGGGTGAAATCATCCAAACTACAGAGCAACTAAATGCCTTAGTTCCTCATGACTTTGAAAACAGGGGTGGGATCAGATATGTTCTTGTCTACAGAGATTTAAATGACTTAGTCCTGAGTCTTTGTTAGTGATTCAATAGTGTCACACTGCTGATGTGAATAATTGTACACTCACTATATCTGAGCAAAGGGAGATAGTCTTGTGGCATCTAGTTCATTTGCATAATGTTCCCTCTGAGATACAATCTACCATGGTTATGCATATGCGGTATCTGTTTAGATGTCAGATGCATTGTGTATATCTATTTAGAAGATTCAATTATTAGCATATTAATTTGTCTTTTCTCTCCACCTGTAGTGGGAAGTATTCTTTCCAGCCTCCCTCACTACCCTCAAAACTACACAGTTAGCAAATGCTTGGAATTTTTTTGCGTGAGGAGAAAGTTGTGATGTCAAAAATAGATGATACCCAGAGACATTGTGTCTTCCTGTGAGCTGGGAGGGAGAGGTGAGACCTTGACTTTAAAGAGATTGTGTGGGAAAGTCCTTTGGGCTGGGAAGGAGACAAAGGCACTGGGAGCTTGCCTGGTTGAGATTCCCCTGTTCCGAGAGCAGCCTCAGGAAAGTGTCAGAAGCTCAGAGAAAAATGACTAAACTCTAGATGGCCCCAGATTTTCACCCTCAGTGAAGATGTTTGCAGCCCAGTTGTTGCATCTCTAGGACCTATCTTGGCTCAGACAATGCAGTTTCCGATGGCTGAAAACTAGAGCCCGTCCTTCCTTTTATCAAGCATTAGTAAGGCTTCCTTGTTTCTGGGGCAACTTAAAAGAGGGGTCTAATTCTCCAGTTAATTTATGCTAATAAATTCTCCTCTTGGCAGAAAAGAGGCTTACATTTAGGTTTAATTTTATTTAAGGAAAATAAATGTGTGACGTCTCTTGCACGCTTGAGATGGTGAGCTACAATTTATAGCCACAATGTATAGATGTACGAAGAAAATACTTTTCTCAAAATTCCTAAACCATGTACCATTATGTCCTTCCCCCTCTGAATTATATAAAACTATGTCTAAATGAGAATAAAAAGGATTATACAATCAACGAACACACAAATTCTTAATTTCTCTTTATGTTACATGAAAAATAACATACGGGCTCCTATTTAAAGAGCAGCTGTCTTTTGCATGTCTTTTCTTTAGGTTTGGACATTTTCTCTGAGGCTCTTCTCTTGGCCCGCTGTTGTTTTGTTTTGTGTCACTCTGAATGCTGATCCAGACTCTTAGATTCCCAACTAAGCCATAGCATTGCATCTGCTAGTCATTTTATTTCTTCTAACCAAAGTATTTCTATCGGAAATACCCAGTAAGACCTCTCCGAGTGCATATGATATTTCTACCTAGTAACTGTCAGCAGAAGATTTGATATTCTCTAATAAAAACTTGTAGTACAGGACAATATATTGTAATTTAATTTGGAACTATTACCTTCCTTGCTCTGTTATCAGGGGGACATGTGCAAGTCAAGCTTCGCACAAAATAAAACTTCTTGGCAAAGGAAACAGCAACACTTGCAAATAAAAAAGAAACATTACAGATTCCATTCAAAAGAAGCCAAATGGCCTTTTCTGCAAGAAGTAAAGGGGTTTGACTCACCATAAACCTGTTTATTGTAAAAAGAGACAATTTTGTGACATTTCTTTAATAACATAATGTCTTAGACTGAAATTAAATAAGTATTTACTTTTATCACATAGGTTTTGTTTAGTCTACAAATTACTTTTATTTCACTTAGTTCCTCTAAATGTTGCACAACAATAGATATGCAGAGATTAGACTTTTTTTGTTGTTTGTTTGTTTTTTCTACTTTATGGATCCACTGACAATACAATAAAGGATTTCAACTATTCCATAAACAGTCACTTTCTGTGGTGGTATTTAGAAAGGGCATGTGTAGCTATTCTAACATACTCTAATCTCATTTGAGAAAAATTATATTTTAGTCATAGTTTAGATAGGACATGGTATTTGAAGACCATTAATAAATCTTATGTTGTGTCTGTAAACAGAAAGTCAGAATAAGATAGACTGAGTAGCCTTCAATATGTCATTCTGTTCGAAATAGTTTTATTTTTTCCTGTGATATGGTTTTATTTTTTTCCTGATCATTGATTTAAAAGGAGAATAGGTAAGCATTGACAAGATGTGATGTGAAGGATATTTGGAAAACCCTAATCTCTAAAACATTTCTCAACTCCAGTGCCACAGTGTCAGAAATATTTCCACAAAGAACAGCACCCTTAACTTTCTGGTGTGTGTTCTTCTTCTTTTTTTTTTTTTGTAAATTAAAACATTTTTAGGAATAATAGAAATAATTTAATCTAATTCATCATGCCTTAAAGGCAGATTTGTTGTTATGCTGGGAGTTGAATAGGTAGGAAAAATACATTTCTGCTCTCAAGTGAAAAAGTCCTTGAACTAAGGACTAACAGGTAAAAAGAGCAGAGAAAGTAAATACCACCCACTCCATAGCCCTTGAGGAGTCATCCCATCCATAGGATCACATGCACCTATTTGCAGTATTTAAGTTTCTTCAAGGTATCTCTTTGGCAAATGTTTTGAAATATTGAACTCTGTGTATATTATAAATTCTGTGGCCTTGTGGCCAATATTTTTCCCACATTGTAGCCCAATGCTTAATTATTTTATATTTAGTATTCTTCTTTCAATAGCAACCAAATTACAACCTATTTCTCTAACAGGGTATCTTTTTGGACATGTAGGTTTTATTTATCTCTTGGAGATTATCAGGGTTCTCCAGAGAAACAGAACCAGGAGAGTAGGTAGTGTAATTCAGTCCATGCGGAAGGCCTAGGAACCAAGAGCTCTGGTGTCTGATGGCAGGGACGATGGATGTCCTAGCTCAGGAGAAGAGAGTAAATTAGCCCTTGCTCACTGCTTTGTTCCATTGGCGCCCTCAACAAAGTAAATGATACCCACCCACACGAACAGGCGATTTTTACTTGGTCCACCTATTGACATGCTAATCTCTTCTAGAAACACCCTCATAGACCCACCCAGCAATAATGTTTTGCTTGCTATCTGGGCATTCCTTAGCCTAGTCACATTAACACACAAAATTATCTGTCAGAGAGACTTAACGCATTGTTGGCCAGTTAGACGCTAACTTGTATTGTTATGCCCAAATATTGCTGACTGATCACAACTTAACTTGCATTTGCACTTACATTAGCTATTGCAATTTTAAAACACAGGGTAAGGTTGGATGTTGTAAAAGCTTCCTTGATTATGTATGGTTGTGTTTACATTATTATAAAACATTATTTTTCTAGATATTCAGGTTGTTATAACTTTAATATTACAAATATTTTAGCCATGCTGGATGGTGATGGTGAAGAATTTTTCAGTGGATTATATGCGATGAAAGCATCTGATGGAGTGATTTTAAAATCTTTGACAGTGATCTGGAAAATGATAGTTTAATGGAAGATAGTTATGAAGCTGATATTAAACCCCCAAATAGGAAAAAAAAGAAATGTAATAGAATCAGATAGAGTAGTTTTGAAGAAGAGTAGATCGAAAATGATATTACCCCAGCGTTGGAGGATTGTATAAATGTTTTGGATGTAACTGTTGAACTTAGCGATCCATAGAGGATTAGTAGAGAGGCAAATTTACGTCTTGGTAATGACTAGTTTATTTTCATTTTTTTCACTTTCATATCCAGTTATGAAATAATAGCTGGTGATATGGGCTAGTTCTATATAAAGTCGCCAGTCAGCAATGTGTTAAGATAGTACAGTGTTATCAAACTCTAGGACTGACAGCCTGGGGTAAAACTCTGGCTCCTCTCTTTTCTAGCTGTGTGACCTTGGGAATTCATTTAATTTCTCTGTGTCTCCATCCAGAAAAACAATAAAATAAAATGCATACAGTCGTTCTAAGTACATAACACAGTTGTTGTTTAGCAGGATTAAATGTGGTGTGTGTCCGTGTATGTACCACTTTGGATGTCATCTGGCACGCTAAGCACTAAACAACTAGAGTTATTTTTCATATTATTATGTACTAAAAAGACTAATTAAGTACCTATTTTATATCAAATAATGTTAATGGCACGAGGGATAAATCAGGAGACACCAAACTAAACAAACAGAGACCATAATCAGATAAAACTTATACCTTGAATTCTAAGACTTAGCTTGTCTTACAGCCTGTAGTTAGTTAAAGCATGAAAACAAATGTTTCTCCCACATTCAAATTGGCCAAAGAATACAAATGGTAAGGGAGGCTATGAAGCTGCATTTTTCTTTGGAAGATTTGCTTTATTCATTTTAACATAAATATGACCAATAGCTAAGACAAAAGAGCTGAAACAATAAAAATGGGAGTCTGCCATAGACAGAGCTTAAATAAGAGTTATTGCTTATTGCTTTTCAGACTGTTTGTCAGTAGTTCTTCCTAGGCATTGGCGCCTTTTACTTTTTCTTCATGACAACAAATATCCCAACATGTATCATCATTTCACGTTACATTTTATGGTCAAACTAATGGAACTTAGACTGACACGACCTGATGAACCAGGAAGAAATATTTGATCATTATCCAATCCAAAGACCAATTAAGATTAAATGAGTCCAATAAAACTTTACAAATATTCATAGAACAAATAATAATTTGTGAAATATTATGCTACAAGCCCCCTTGGTCATAAATCACTGTAAAATTCATACTTTTCTTGGCTTTTGCATCTGTCTTCAGTAGACTCAAAGAATAAGTTTAGATAACCCGTATCCTCATTCCACTACTCCTCTTCAGGTAGCAAATCGATTGACATCTTTAACCTTCCTTAATAGGTTAGGAGGAGAAAGCATCACTTTTAAAAGTCATTGGGTGGTTTATCTGCTGGGCAAAACAAAGGAATTATAGAATTTTACAGTTGAAAGGAACAATATGGATCATCAAAGACAGCAGCTTTTGAGCTTTACTTTTTAAAGCTGTGTAATTCTTTCTTCAAATAAAAATTTATGCAGAAGTCCAACATGTAAAGCAGATAAAAGACAAGATGCTGTGATTGAAATAAGGTGCGGGCCCTGGAGCTCAGGTCCCTGGTGACTACAGTGGAATTCATGGGAAACTAAGAGGCCCTGGCTTAAACGTCCCTAAACAAATTCACATCTTTCACATTTGAAGAAATTTAGAGCCAGAGAGGGAAAAATATATAAATTTGTTTAAGGTCAGAGAGCTAGCTAGTACAAACAGGGACAGGAGTAAAAACAAAGTCTGCAGATAGCTATTCATTTTCTTTTTCCTTTACATTAAGAAATAATATGTTGCACTGTGATTAAATTGAAGGTTAAACCAGGTAATGTGCCATTGCCAAAGTCATATTTTAAATTCTACATATGAGCTGGGAGATATTGTTACAAAAATAAAATAAAATCTGCCATGGTCCTCCCTCTGACCACAAGAGTTCACATTCCTCCACCATGAAAATTACACTTATCCCCTTCCACAAGAATCTGAGTTTCGTCCCATTATTGCAGCAGCTCAAAGTTCATGATCCCATTATCAAAAGCAGGATCAGGTGTATCAAGACTCCTCAGACACATTTTCTCAAATATAAATCTTTGGGGTATGGTTCTTCTCTATCTGAGCATTAATGAATTGAGGAGACAAATTAAACACCATGCAAACAAACAATGGTGGGGGTCTAGAGAACTGCTCTAGATAAGCTCAGTCCCCCTGTCTGGGAATGATCCTGCCTGCAAAGCTTTTGGTTTGATCTTCTGGCCTTGTTTTTATTGACTCCTCTGAGCCATCTAAGAAATGGCTGATGCATGTGGCTGGGTAGTCTTCTCAGACATACTTTATTCTTACAGCAGTTCAGGAGTCTGAAGGCTGTTTTTCATTTTATACTACCTGCAATTTCAGGCCATGGTCACAGTGTTTTCTCATAGATTTTTTTGTTTTTTATTGTTGGGGATTCGTTGAGGGTACAAAGAACTAGGTTACATTGCTTGCATTTGTTAGGTACAGTCCCTCTTATAATTGGGTCCCCCCCAATAGGTGCGTCACACACCATGACTTCCCACCCCCTCCCTCCTTCTCTTTGTTCTCCCCTACCCTCACACCATGTACTAGATCATTACTTGTCCTCATATCAGAATTGAGTACATAGGATTCTTGCTTCTCCATTCTTGCAATGCTTTACTAAGCATAATGTGTTCTCATCGATTTATTAAGAATTTATGACATCTCTGTAAGTTGGGGTTCAGTCCATTATATGTGTACAAAAGCTACACTCAAACTTTCTTTGATATAAGCCTCTTTGGGCATCATCTTTTGAGATCCCTGTGGGACAATACTCTTAGTAGTTTTAGAAGCCTAATTAGAGATTTATGTCTGAGCTTCTTAAAGGATCTTTTATCTATGTGAATGACTATATTGCCTTAGATCTTTCCGAGGTTTAACAAAAGTCTCTACAATCTTAACTTTTGGCTTCATTGTAGATTCATGTTTTTCTTCTGACAGCACCCTATGCTTATTATCTACCCAGAGATTTCCTATTAATTTAAGCATCTTTTGTCATTAAAAATGAGAAAGTTTCTTTTCAAATCCAGAAATCCCTTGCTCCTTTCTATGTAACAACTCTTTCCTTAGCTTATTTGTTTATTTATTTCTCACTTTATTATAGGCAGCTGTAAGAAGCCAGACATGTCATGCGACCTCTTACCTGGACATCTCCTTGACAAAAGCACAGAATTCATTAGCTATCTATTTTCCACACAGTCCCAGGTAAGACTGTTGCTCAACCTTCTGTGAGGACGCCAGAGTGAGAGTCTTCTGCTCCCGGTTCAGTTGTATTTTCTCACTTTCCTTTGACTCTTCATGGACTTTCTCCTCCAGCTTCTGCTAATATACTCGAGAACTTTCAACTTCTACCCACTGCCCTTTTCCCAAAACAAACGGCTTATGTTTAAGTATTATTGTGGCAGCATCTACTGTTCCGGTTACATAGCTGTGTCACAAGCTGTCCCAAAGTCAGTGAAGGATAACACCAATGTCAGTGTACAGTATTACCCTCAGTGTTTGGAGAACTGACTCTGCTTAGCCAGGCTATTCTTAGGGCTATTCTCTCACATGGTTGTTATCAGACATGGGCTAGCACTAGAGTCCACTCTAAGGCTTCCTTACATTCACATATCTGGAAGTTGACTATGGCTGTCATTTGGGAATCCGTGAAATTCTGTGCAAAAGGTCTAACACAAAAGATCTCATTGTCTTCCCTCCCCATGGTCTAGGCTAGTACAGTGGGTGACTGGATCCCAGGAGCATTTCCACAAGAAGCAGGCAGAGGCTCTATTTTCCTTTATGACCTAGAGTCACGTCACACACCATTAATTTCAATGTACTCTGCCAGTCAGGCTATAACAACATTCCGCCTAGATGCAAGGAGAAAGGATTAAGCACCTCTTTTACGTGGAGAAGTGCATGGTAAAAAGCTCATGTGTGATGGGAAATAGTGTTACACATGTCTTTGGAAAATACAATCTCCCACGACCACTTATACACAATGTTAGCTGTAATGTGTCAACTACCAAAAGCAAAACATAATAAAAAATTAGTATACATGTGTTTACAAAAAATTAATAAGACCAGCTTAATGTATTTTTATTAAAAAATAAATGATATAAACTACAGCATGAGGAATATTTGAGAAATTGTCTCAATGCTTTGATGTTTGAAAATAGACAGATTCAACAAAATGTATGATAGTTACCACTGGGGGAAAGTAAATATTTCACAATAAATAAGAAAAGTCACATTCAGTAGGACAAATAAATATTACAAACTGTCTGAAAGAGATATAATGGCCTCAATTGGAAATGAATAACTTCCCTACTAAATTCTGAGATGTAGTTATATTATAAAACAATTTCAAAAAAAGTAAGTTGTATGACTTTTAACTCTCTTTGCTTAAGTGTTCTTTATCTTCTTCCAGATATTTTATTGTAAGATAACATACTTAAAAATAAAATAAAACCTAATTACTTTAAATAATACAACTATATTTGGACAGCAATTCAACATGCTTTTTGATAGTAGATTGGAAAAATTCTCTCACCTTTCCTTGTGAGAAATAAACACGGAACTAGACTGATGGTTTTAAAATATTAGAGTATAAAGGTTATTGGCATCTCAAATAAGAAAATGGTAAGTCATACTTCAAATCAGGAAGTAAAGTCCAGGACCACCTTAGAAAATGCCTTTTTTTTGCCATGTATTATGTTATTATGTTAAACTCACCTCTCATAGTGAGTTTATCTGTATGTTTTTTTCTAACTTTTCCTTTGCATTTAGGCCTTAAAGAATACCATAAAGGGAAAATATTTCTTGAATGTCTAATATGTGCTAGGCATTACTGGCTTCATGAATTCTTGCTTCTCCATTCTTGTGATACTTTACTAAGAATAATGTGTTTCAACTCCATCCAGGTAAAATCTTCATCTTTTTTATGGCTGCATAGTAGGCCATAGTTACACACACCACAGCTTGTTAACCGATTCCTGGGTTGGTTGCATTAAGATTATTTCCACATTTTGGTGACTGTAAATTCAGCTCTGATAAACAATCTAGGTCAAATGTCCTTATGATAAAATGATTTTGTTTTCTTCTGGGTAGATGCTTGGTAGTGGGTATCATTTATTTTTTTCTTCTACACAGCCTACTCTGATATATTCTTATCACCACTGTATCTTATGGATTATTTGCTTCTTTGATTGGTACCTGATTTTGTTTGAAAATTACTTTTATAAAATATTATAAGCATGTAAAAGCAGCTTAAGAAATAAAATATTCCAAATAAAATGGAAGTCCCATATGTACTTTTTCCATGATCCCAGTCCTCTGCTTCCTATATAAGATATAATTGGTGTGAATTTATCACTTCCATATATAAAGCTATTTTATATTGTTTTGCATATTTAAAATGTAAATGATATTTTCATAATTCTGAAGTGTTTTTTCACTGAAAATTATGTTTTAATTTTTATCCACATTGAGACAAATATAATTTGTATTTTTTACTGTGTAAGGTGTGTAACATTTATTATATTTAACAATTTTTTGATAGGTGATGACATCATTTAAAATATTTTACCAGTACCAACCACTCTGCAATGAGTATTTCAGACATTACTTTTTTATTTTTAATTCAATAAATTGGGATCTGGATTAAATTCTTCACACCTATTGCTCAATAGAAATCTTTTGTTTGTTAAATTGACATTTGCTCTCCACGGTATTATGACTATAATTACGATTGCTAACTATATGATGACATAGTGTCCTGTAGTTACTTTTTTCTTCATTTGATACTCCCCACGCTTCACTGTTATGTGAGAGGAGGGAGGTGTGAAGCAGGACTGGGAAGGATTGTTTTCCCTTCTTTTAGTTACATTTTAAAAGTGTTTAAATGGCATTTTGATAAGAATTAACTAATTAAAATGAAAGAAAAATCTGTTTCAGGGAGAAAAAGGAAAGAAAAAGAAGAGGTAGGAGAGATTTTTCATTTATATGTATTACTTTGTAACTCTATCTTGTGTTTGAGAAGTATTTTTTTGCATCCTTTCATGGGAAGTGACTTTGAGAGCTGGATTTCAGTTCAGTCCTGTCAAATTGGATGATTCCCCAGTAAAGCTGCACAAGGGCGTTTCTTCCTATTGCCATTGAAAGATTACACTGGAAAAGTTACATAAGTAGGAAAAATTTATTCAAAACTATTACAATAAGGGCAACAAATTGAACTCTACTTCTCTAAAACCAAAAGCAAGAGAGGTTTTTTAGCCCTTGGGTGTACTAATGGGAGGAAGTTAAGAGGAGGTTGGTCACTGAGGTTAGGCCCCTGTGTTCACTAATTGATGCTTATCTAAGTTAGGCCCCTGTCCTCTCACTGAGACTGGCCTTCTTCCTGATGACTACATTTCAAGGAAATGGCTCCCAGGTCCTATAGAAAGACAATCCTGGGTTGTAGAGCTGGCAAGAGACTGGAAGAAGTTTTATATCTCTAAAAGGCAGAGAGAGTATTTAGGATTCTTAATTTTCTAAAGTAAATAGTCTGATGTTTTGAGAGAGGAGAGGTCAGGGCCTATAGTTCTGAAAGAAAGAAACCATCTGAAGTTTAGTCAAACTGAAGGGAAGGTTAAGACCATCCTGGTCACTACAGAAGCTTACATTACGGACCAGTCACAACATGGACAGAGCCAAGGCCATTCAACTTTTCAGATGCTTGAGGAGAATTTTTAGGATTTAATAGATGTGGTGAAGGGTGACAGGGCTGCCAGATGTCCTGCAATTATCACAGGGATGGACTCACCTGTGGTTGTGTAGAAAAGCTATATGGCCAAGTCACATCCTACTCCAAAGGTCAGCAGTGTACCCACTGGACATACTGATAGTGTGTAAAGTTTCTACAACTGGGGATCTTAGTAGTTTAGAGGTTGTTAAAAACTCTGTTTGGATATGCCCTAAGCCAGAATATACTTCCACTCACTATTCCTTATCTCAGGGTGCATTTTCTCTCATCTGCCAGGAGTATTTTACCAACTATTGATGGACTTACAGAGTAGCACTTCACCTTCTCCTGGAAAGGGCAATACACACACGTACATACATACGAATTATGTCTATGAATTAGCCCTTGATTTTGTACAATTCCTGGAGGTGACTATGTATCATAAAATAAACAGAGATTACACAATTAAATGAGTAATGGATAGAAAAAAGGCCAACAAACACATGGAAAAATGCTCATCCTCTTTAATCATTGGAGAAATGTAATTCAAAACCACTCGGAGATGTCACTCAGAGTGGGTCCACTAAGATTAGCTCACATCACAAAATCCCTAATCTGCAGATGCTGGCATGGATGTGGAGAGAAGGGAACACTTCTACACTGTTGGTGGGATTGCAAACTAATACAACCTCTATGGAAAGATATGGAGAATTCTTAAAGAACTAAAAGTTGACCTTCTATTTGATCTTGCAATTCTAAATCAGAAGAACAAAAGTCATTTTATCACAGAGACATTTGCACCAGAATGTTTATTTCAGTTCAATTCATAATTGCCAAGTCATGGAAGCAAACCAAATACCCATCAAACCATGAATGGATTAACAAACTACGGCATATATTTACCATGACACACTACTGAGCCATAAGAAAAGATGGAGACTTTACATCTTTTATGTTTACCTGGATGGAATTGAAGCACATTCTTCTTAGTAAAGTATCTCAAGAATGGGAAAAAAAATTCCAGTGTACTCAATACTAACATGAAACAAATATGTAAACAATTACATGCCCACACAAATGATAAAACATAAATATTGTCTAGCAGGGGGGAGGGGAGAGAGGGAGAGTAGAGATGGGAAAGTAGAGAGCGATTTTCAGGAGGGGGTCAATTGACCAATTGGCAGATCTCACTTAATGTGCACAATGTGAGGGTGTTTGGCATGCCTCCTGGTGAAGGGCTCAACTACAACTTGAACTTTACCTTGGAAGCGAGAACTATGACCCCTAAAAATTTGTACTTTCATATTAATTTGAAATAAAAAAAACAACATAAAAAAAATGTTTACAAGCTTTTGGTCTTATGATTTTTTTATCTTTCAAAAGGTCTATCTCAGTTCCACTTCTGTAAGAAAAATGTTACACAGAATAAATCATGTCTGAAGACTATGATTTCAATATTGTCAAATCTTAAATAATTCAAAATAATGTAGTTGGCATAGGGTGATGTGATTTGGTTTTATATTATTTCTACATAATCACATCTTTCTAACTACATTGTGGAGTTACATTTTACTTTGTAGAGTACCACAAAGGTCTCTATTATGTGTAGGTAGAATGCAAACCCCCAAATATTATATTTTGCTGCTTTGACAGGTGATTTTAAAATAATTTACATTGTAATATGTTATTTTAAGTAATTACATGTTTCTTGAACTTTTTCTTACTACAGTTTATGTGCTGATTTACATGGTATGTTGGGTGCTATATTTACTCAAACATAGCCAAATAGATTTGCATTATAGTACTGAATATTAGACAGCCTCCATTAAACCTTAATATTCCCCATTTAAAGTCAAACTTCCTTGACCCCATATATTCTTCTACTCATTTTCTTTGTTTCTCTTCTGTGAATAGATAAGTATTTACATGCCCTAACTGCTAGAATCTGGAAATCATGTTATTTTACAATGCAAAGGAAACTTTGCAGGTGTGATGATAGGTAGGGACCTTGAGAAGGGGAGACGATACTGTAATACACACATGGGCCCAGTGTAATCGCATGAGCCCTTTTAATTGGAAAATTTTCATGGCTGAGGTAGAGAGAGTTACGTGGTCACCAAAACAGGGCCAGAGATTGTGGTAGCCTCTAGAAGGTGGAAAAGACATGGAAACAAATTCTCCTCTAGACCCTGCAGAAAGGAAAACAGGACTGTCTGTATCTTGATTCTTAGCCTAGAGAGTCATGTTAGATTTATGACCTGTAAACCTGCAAAATGCACCAAGTGCAATGGCTCACACTTGAAATCCTAGCACTCTGGGAGGCAGAGGTGGGTGGACTGCTTGAGATCTGGAGTTGGAGAACAGCCTGAGCTAGAGTGAGTTCCCATCTCTACTAAAAATAGAAAAAGTAGCTGGGCCTAGTGGAGCAGGCCTATAGTCTCAGCTACTGGGGAGGCTGAGTGAAGAGAATAGCTAGAGTCCAGATGTTTCAGGTTGTCTCAAAGCAATCAAACCAGCAAAAGAACCCTGCAAAATATTAAATTTATATTGTTTCTGCTGCTTAGTTTGTGGTACTTTGTTACAGTAGCATAGAAACATACAACTAAATTTAAATTTACAACTAAATTTCTTAAAAGAGGCATCTGTTTTTGCTGTTAACATTAACTGACTTTGAATTTTCTCTTTAATTCATTTCAATTGGGCTTGTATTCTTATCATCTACCTATTTATATCAAAGATCTCTTTTACTTCATATCTCCTAACTGTGGTTACTTGTCTACGTTATCTTAACTGCCTACCTAAGAATATTTGATTCAGTTGATCATTACTCCCTCATTAAACATTATATTGTTTTAGATTTGGGGAAAACCTGGTTTTCTTCTTGCTTTCATACTATCCTTACATGATTTTACTAACCCATCTCCATGTCCTTAAATATAACATGTATAATAATTTTTGAAAATTTTCCCTTCCCCAATTCCAATATCCAATCTATTTGTCCTTTCTCACTTGGTTATCTAGGCACATATTAAGCAGTGTGGACAAAGCAACATTCTTAATTTTTATACCAAAGTTTCTCTTCTCAATCATTTATTTCCTCTAGCTAAACTCCTAGGAGTTACTCTAGCTAGCTGCCTGACTGACTGCCTGCCTTCCTTCCTTCCTTCCTTCCTTCCTTCCTTCCTTCCTTCCTTCCTTCCTTCCTTCCTTCCTTCCTCCAACTCCCTGCATTCAATCCTTTGGAAAATACTTTGCACCCTATCTCTTATCTGTCCACTTCTCTTCATTCCCTTTATTCTTGTTATAATTCATAACATTACCATGGCTAGACATTGCAAAGGTCTACAATAAGTGAGCTTGCTTCTGACCTCTTCACCCCCTTCTCTGCATGAAAATTGCACTCTTTTTATAGCTGCCAAAGATTTTTTTTTAAGATGTAAAACACAGAGAATCACTTTCCAATACCCCTCCAGTGGCATTAGAATCTCCAGTAGAATCACATCTTATTTACAGTGAAATTGAAACCCTAACCTGGCTTCCCATCTCAACATTATGTAATCCCTCATGCCTCTTTGACTTCATGTCATAGAGCATCCTTCCTTATCCTGCAGTCTCCAACCACAGCTGAGAGGCCTTAAGATTATGATTTCTGCTTGGAATGCTTCTTTCTGTTTATGGTTCCTTCTTATCACTCTGATTTCAGTTTAAAGATGCAATCACACAGAAGTCTGTCTGTTGATACTGTAAGGTAGTCATCTAGTCACTATTGTGTTTCCTATTATTTTTAAGATTTTTTTTCATTTTTTATATGTGCATTCATTTGTTATATACTTTCTTACTAGAACATAAACTAACTTCATAGTGGCAGGTAACTTGTCCTTTTGATGCTATATCCATAGAGACTAGAAATATGTGATTCATCTATTATATATCTATTTTGTGTTGTATAAAGGAATTAAGTGTATTTTATGTTTCTATATAAGACTTGTGAGCCATTAGGTATAAGCAAATGAGTGTAAATATGTATAACATTGTGGTAATGTCTACACAAACACATTCAGAATCTGAACTATGATAATCACTGCTGACATGAACAGAGATGTCAATTTACTTTAGCCAAAAGTCATGAGAAGGGTATCTAATGGAATATGTAGACATTTGAATTCTAGGTATTTCTCTAATACTGTTTCATATTACAATTTCACCTTTCTGCATTTTTTTACTCATATGTAACATGGTAGGGTGGATATATCATGAGAATGAAAGAACCCAAGCACCACAACTAACATGCTATGTGATGACATAGGATTCACCTTAGCCTACCTCTTTAGTTTTCTTCCCATGGGGACAGGTCTATGTAAAACTAATCCCAAGGGTCAGAGAATTGAGAGGTCAAAGAAAGAGGCTGCCAAATCTAGTTTCTTAGAAATATTTAGTAGGGACTTTAGAACAGAAGCCATGGGGTGGAGGCTTATCTCCTGGACTCAGGTCTTATATGAGGTACACGATTGGGAAGGGTATATTGCTTCAGAAAGAATGTGTAGGACAGTTGAAGTTGTTAGCTCCTCAGGGAAACACAAGAATGTTGGGTGTGTCATGCCTATAATTTTCCTAAGGACAAGATTTATAGTAAGTATAGGAGCAATTTTGGGACTTTTTAATCTAGAATGACCATCAGAGCTATCATTGTAGAAGGTCTGACAATTAAACTTGTGAATTTGCCTCTGTGCACTTACATTGGCATCACTGTGCACACAACTCAGAAAGACCCTGACAACCTTAGCACATCAGGGTCTCACAGCTGTGTTCATGATACATGTGGTGATGTCTTGCTGAGTGGTGTTCATTATTGTCGTTACTTGTTTGTGTGTGCTATATGACAAGAGTTTTGATGGTGATTCCAGAAGAAGAGTTCCAAAATTGCCTTGAAAGGTGGACTAGGCCCTGGCATCAGTGGATAGCTTCCCAAGGGAAGTACTTCAAATTTGACTACAGTGATATCCAGCAGTGAGGTACGCAGAACTTTTTCTAGGATGAGTTTGTGAACTTAATTGTCAGACCTTGTATGTTCACAATAATATACCTAAAGGCTGGAACTACAATCTTAGTCTTAGAGGCAGTTCTGGAACTGGTTTACTCAGAAGGTCAACATGGCAGATTGACATCCAAGATGGAATTATTTTAGCCATGATTAGTTGAAATTTTTGTCTGATTTTTCCTAGGATTCCAGCAAAATCAATCAAGATTGATGGTGTGGAAAGAGAGAAAATGGAACACTCCTGCACTGTTGGTGAGACTGAGAACTAGTGTAACCTGTATCGAAAGAAGTATAAATAGTCCTCAATAAGCTAAAAGTATTGCAACAAACCTTCCATTTGATCTCACAATCCCATTACTAGGAATCTATTCAAAAGAAGAAAGTCACTTTATCATAAAGACATTTGCACTTGAATGTTTATAGCAGCCCAATTTATAATCATAAAGATGTGTAAATAGCCCAAATGTCCTTCAACCCATGAATGGATTAATAAACTATGGTACATGTGTAACATGGAATACAGATTCCACCACAAAAATGATGGAGATTTGATATCTTTTGTAACAACCTGAAAGGATTTGGAGAACTTTCTTCCAAGTAAAGAATCACAAGAATGAAATATCAGCACCCCATACACTAAATAGTAAGTTGAAACTTGTAGATTGACAATAAATGCACACATGAGAGGGAAGCTAAATTAAATTTAAGAAGAGGTAGGGACAGAGGGTGTTTGGTAAGTTCCCACTCAATAGCTATGATGTGTGTGTATGTGGCACCCTTCCTGGGGGGTAGGTCACAACCCGTAACCCAAACCATGTAACCTAAACACACGTACCCCCATGTTAAGCCAAAATTAGGCAGGAGAGGTGGTTATAAAACACAGTCTCTTTACTAGTGCAGTAAATAAAACTTTCACTGGAGGAAAGTTCCTCCCTTAATGTAAAATGAGTTAAATATTTAAGAGTATTTCTAAGCTTTCATTTTGATAAAGACAATCACATAATCATATTTTTATAAAAATTAAGTTTATTTTCCTTGTATGTGCTCACATTATTATTGAATAGAGAGTAACTACTAATATGTTACCAAAGACAGGATGGTACTTGCCACAGAATAAAAGTTAAGTCACTTTAAAAATATTTTCTTACCATAAAATACAATATTTTTACCATTAAATCACTTCTCTTATATGTTAGTCTTTTATATAAAATCACTTCTCTTATATGTTAGTCTTTTATATAAAAATGCATGAGACTGCATACATTCCCATATAAATGTTAGGGAGACGATGAGGAACTCTGGCTGTGTTAGGTACATGGTGAGGGATTCCAGCTCTAGGTAAATCAGACAGGAGTAATTGCCCCACCTGGGAACAAGGACGAGGACCAGGCCAACACCTGTCTTGGTGATGCCCTACCCTTGACCATGCCCTGAGCAACTGCCACCCCAAGAGAAAGATCATCACCTGATTCTGCAAAAGACGGCAGGGAATTCCCACCCCAGGCACAGGGGGATGTGGAAAGTGACCTACAGTAACCCGAGGCTCATTATCACACCCTTCACTGTCCATCCAGTTCAGTGGTGACTCTGAACCACAAGGTGGGCCCCATCCAGACACTATGAAAGACCCCAGACCATTGCCAGAGCCTCTTGTTATATGTGGCTAACATATCTTGCTCTTGCTCTATAGATCTATTTTGGTATCCCTCAATAATGCTCCTTTCTTGCTTGACTTGCTCTAGTTGCATCTGGTCACGCTTCAGCCGAGAGCACACTAAGAACTGATAAGGGACAACTGCACATCTGAGTCATGGTACCAAGACTTCAGGTCCCGTATTAGTAAGTGTGCACATTCCTCTGCTTGGTGTATGAATCTTCTTGATACTCAACTGTCTTCTCCCTTTCCTCTCCTTTTCTCTTTTCTTTCTTTCTTTTTTTTTTTTTTAATATTCCTTGAAATTGGTTGGTGTGTCTCTTAAATCACTGTTAATCTGTATTAAAAGTTGTTATCAGTCTCTTGGCAATGAGATATTAGTAATTAATATCTTCTGTTCTGTTTGCTTGTTTCTGTGTTTCCGTAATTTACAAAATAAATGCATTGGCTTTATCTTTTACAAGGAATACAATATATTGAACAAAAACAAATTCCAATTTAACTAAAACTTCCTATTTAGCTAATAATAAAACAGTTGGGGTTGGAAAAGCAAACTGCTTGGCATTAGAGAGTGAAATAAATGAGGTGCTTACTGATTTTTGAATAATTAATTGATTAATTTTTTCTGTGTAATACAATGTGATAGCCAGGCTACTCTGCCTTCTCCTCTTCTGTTCATTTCCCATGGTAGGTTTTGACAGTGCCTGCATTTCAATAAGCTTTTCCCCCCTCTTTCCCTCCTTCTGTTTCCTATGACAATTACTCTCTAAGCCTCTAGTGTGTTTACGGAATTCTCTGCAATTAACTCGGGTCAGGAGGTGATATTGCACACTCTTCTGACATAGCCAGATATTGGATTGCCCACAATAATTCCATTTTCTACCAAGTAAGCTGGGTTAGAGAAGGACCTGTAAGACTGAAATACACTGATTAATAACCTATTTCCGACATATTTTCTCAATGTGTATTTTCAAAGGAAGACAAAAGGTTAGGACTGAATTATGAGATAAGTTTGCATGTTTAAGTGTCATCCAATAACATAAGAAAAAGCAAGTAGACACTCAATCTCTGGTGATAGGTTTCAGTTGCTTAAGATCTTCCTTGTTGTAGTTCCTTAACTATGGTGATACCTCGATTTTAAGCTTAAGGAATTTTCTATTCTAGATAGCACAGCTGTCTTTCTCCAGCATTGCATAACATAAAACCACCCCGCAACCTTACTTTTCCCATGAAAACACTTTACAGCGAGATTCTATGTTTTACTATGACCTAACAGAAACTGAGTTCTTGTTTGATAATTTTTGCTTATAGATATTGTTGTTCTTACAATAGGCAAAATTAAAACATGGTCCTTCTCCTTTTTTATATCTGTCAGTTTTCCTTTTTTTTTCCAGAGCCCTTCTTCAAATAAACTATGTCTTTAAGCTGTCTGCCCCAGGGCTATCAAGGATCCTAGCAATCTGTCTTTTCTGCCAGCAAAATTTCCTGTTTTTATGCATTTGTTTAACAGTATATCTTCTCAGTGTAACAAAATTTTTGATAGTAATGTGACAATTAGGGAATATACAAAAATCCACTAAATAAAAATCTATTAGTTACCAGTTGGGATTTTGCTGTATATATACAGTATCACATTTTCTGACATTCACAGAATCATTTCTTATAATCATCCTCATCTCTGAAGAGCATTCATATTCATTTGCAGGTGATATAACTGGAGTTCAGAGAGACTAAATCACTTGGCAAAGTTAACAAAAATAAGAAACAATAGAGCTAGGTTTTGAAATGAGAGCTGTATGGTTGAAAACACTATGAAGTTTTTTTTCCTACTTCCAGAGACCATCACAGATTTTGGGAAAAAAAAATTCACTTCTGCATGCATTCTTACATGAAATAAAATGTCTTACATGTGCAAGAATTTGGCAAGCAGAAGACTGCTGTTACAAATGCCAACTATAGTTTCACAGGATATTTGTAGATTTGGTAAATGACAAAATTTAGCTTTTAACACATCGAAAGGGAACTCAGTATTATAGTCTATCTTCTGACATTCCAACAAAAATAGTGTAGTGTATTTTTAGAATATAAACGTATCCTTGCAATATGTTGCCAATAAACCTTTTTGAATTAGATTTTTTAAATGCCCTATTGAAATTTAAAAATTGCCTTAGGATCTTGTACTATGAAGACAAGATTGAACTTAATGGTTACTTTGCTCAGCAGCAGTCCCATATCAAACATGGGAAGTGGAGTACTGAATTCAGTTCTAAAGGTTGGATTTATTCTTTCGAAGCTACTAGGATTAAGTTGTATCCTTCACTAAGCATGGAAATGTGACTAATTTTAGTCAATACTCTGTCCACAGGCTAGCTTTCCCTTCTTCATTATTTAGTTGTCTGACTGAGCAGAATAGTGATGAGCAACTATGATGAAGAAAGATATTAAGAGCAAAAATAAGGCAAAACAAAAAAGCATCCCCTCTTCCTGTTTGGTAGCATGGCGAGGGTAGGTGAAAGGTTACTCAGTAACCATCCATGACTGGGAAGTATAATAAAGCCCAAATATAAATTATGTAACTTGGTCTAGAAAAGTACGTCTGAATATCCCACAAAAAATAACAAGTTTCATAAAGAAAGTGAAAAATCAATTATTAAATCTGTCTGCACTCATAAAGACTTCCCATCCAAACAATAAATATTTCAAGTTGCATCGCGACCTTTCTTCCACCTTTCACATGGGCTTCTTTTCTTTTACAAAATGCTACAGAGAATGGAAGCATTGTCAATTAAGTAAAAAGGGTGTTTGCATCAACCTTTTCATGTGTGGAATTTAATGACATTTTAAGGTTAAAGTAAAAGTCAAACATTGATTTTTTTTTTTAGTGTCTTCTCCTAATGCAGCTAATGAATAGAGATTCCAATAAAAACCTTTTAATCCTTTTAAAACTTGCCACTCTCAAAAGGCTTATTTTATTTTATTTTTATTACCAAATTTTTTCTACCTTCTACCGACAAAGATTTAGGACAGAAGGAAGCACTGGGTAGAGATGACCTGGGGAATTCAAATTTAGAAAATCTTGATAATACTGTGTTCTAAAATGAAGTTAATTGGATGAGTCATGTGCATACATACACCTTCTAGAAATCAGGAGACTGGAGATTCAGAATTCAGGAAACAATAGATGCCAATAAATTTTCTAGATGAATGAAAAGATATTATGATCTCTTTTATTTTACCTACAAGGTATAATGTGGAGGGTAATAATTTTTTTCTTATCTAATATTTATTGTACACTATAAAATCAGATGGATTCATGTAATGAAGAAATTAGAAAAAAGATAGGAAAAGAAGCTGTAATGTTTGGTAAATAAGAATCTGGCACCTCATATTGGAAAAACATCAATAAAACATTAGCTGGTGTAATATCACAGCTTCACATTTCACAGGCAGTTTATATTCAGAAGGGCGCTGGCAATATCCTTTGAACAATATTCAGAAGGTAGCTATTCTGGTGCTTGAACACACCATGAGAAATCTAACAATACCTCATATTGCTTAGATAGGTGATAGGAACTCATATTTCTTATGTGAAATGCCATCACATTTTTCTTTAAAAAATTATGTTTATACTGATTTTTCAATCTGTACACAAAATCAATTATTTGGTAATATTCATGGTGGGTAGGTAAAATCATGTCAGGACTCTCTTCATAAATGATGTGTTTACTTTCATGACATTTAGGTAGGAGAAGTGTTGGCCTTTTATGGACAGAGTCAAATTCAATAAAAGCAAATGTCTCCGTCAATTTAATACTGCACGTGATTGTTGTTTTGTGTCTAGATTTGGAGGCAGGATTGTCTTCTAATAGTGAATTCACACCTGACTTTATAATGAGCCTTCATTTATTTCTAGTTTAGAATACATTCGTTTAGAACAGTTAACTTCTGTTTTTAATTCTAAAATCGTGTACCCTTTGTTTTTAATTAAATGTCAGAAATCCAGAAATACTAGTCATTGTAAACAAATAAAAAGAATAATTTTTTTGGCATTTTGAGTCCTTACTAGGTATCTAGCTCCTCCCCAGAAAAGGGCAACTTTCTCAAAGGACTAGTGCATAGAAGAAGGTATTAAAGTACTTAAGATTTGGAAAAAACTGAAGGCTTGCATAAGCTTGTGTCTTCTTTTGTTTTTTCCTCTCTCACCTTCAGCAATGTGTCATTGTTGCTAAATCCATCATCACTTCACTGACACCAAAAAATTATATCACCCACTTACCCTAACCTCCCTAAATTTTCTCTTCTCCTGGACTGATTGCCACTTCTGAAGCACATCAGAACTAAAGCGAGCACACCAGTCCCACAGAGGAAAACATGAGTATGTGAGATTTATTCATACAATGTGATCCTGAGATTTTAAGACTTGTAGGATAGTAGAGCATTAGACAGATCATTTTAAGTGTGTTCATTCATTCACTCCCTTATCCAATGACTCATTCATTCAACGAAGTTTCATTGAACAACTCCTATGTGCCCTGACCCTCACTCAGTAGGTAGTGGTAGGAAAAAGAGAAGTTAGTTCAATCATTGAATTGAGAAGATTCTGAATATTTAGACCAACAAATATGCCAGTTATGCTTTGACAGGTATAAATTCATGTTGTTATAAAAACTTAGTGGAAAGGCATCTTAATATATAAAAGGAAGGATCAGCAATGGCTTTCATGATGTCCAAGAAGGGTCATGAAAACAAATGCGTAGTAGTCACTGCTTGGGGCTGGATTTAGGGGGTTGAGTTAGGGAAAGGCACATCTGAGAAAGCCTGACATGTCTGGGGACGAAGTCAATTCAGTCTGGTTGCAATACCACAAGAAAAATTTGTAGTAAACAAGTTTAGAGAGTTACAAGTATAAATACTTTAGGATAAAGAGGGAGTTATCAAAAGTTTTAACTAGGAAATAGAGGAAATAATTTTCCAGATTGCATTTAAGAAAAGGTACGTTAAGGGCAATGGAGAGAATGGAAAAAAAGAAACGCTGTAAGGAAGTAGACAACTTCCACAACTAGCACAGGAATCAAAAGATAAAGTGGAAAGCCAAAAATCATTGTTTCTCAAAGTGTGGCCCCTGCACCAGCAGCGGCAGCATCATTTAGACTTACGGGAAATAAAAATTCTCAGACTCTCCTTCAACGTACTAAATCAGAATCCATAAATCTGTGCTTTCTCACACCCTCCAGGTTATTCTAATGCAAGCCAAACTTTGAGAACCATTGGTACTTAACTAAGGTAGCCGCAATTAGAATAGAGGAAATCAATAGGTTTGAGAGACATCAAAAAGAATATACCTCTCAATGCCTCAGAGACATTGTTTTAAGTTAGTGGCTTCTTTGTCTCCAACACAAAATAAAAAGTAATATATCATATAGTATTACCTCCATCTATGGGATAGCTTTTAGTATCAACTTGCACCTAATTTGGCCGTTATAAATTGTCCATAAAAACATCTCTGTGATTATTAACTTATTACATATCCCTTTCCTTTGGTTCTTCTCGTGGGCATTAATTTTTGGGTATCTCTATACTTGTGTAAACTATGTGGTTATCATTGTTATTGGTCTATAAGAACCTTGGAGACACAGAGGTTTCATTTACCTGATTTAGTTATAAATATGCTTAATATTCCTTCTCCACTGTTCCATAGGGAAGTATGCAACTTGAAATGGTGCACTCAGACCACGAGGATGGTTTATCCATTCCAGAAAGCATTATTCTTGGCCAATGCCATGCATGTACTCAGTTGTATACATGTTCCCATGTGCAATTATTGGAAACAGCTATATTTGATCTTTATTTTGTATTTGAAGTGCCTAGCTTAAGAATTACTACAAACTTATCTATAAATGCCTGTTCACGGATTGATTAGATCTTGGCCCAAATATTTTGCCCAAGTAGGTTGGCTTGTAAGAAACAGGCACTCATATGAGACACAAAATACCAGTAAGCTCTGCCCTACAATATGACGAACCAACAAATGACTTAGAATAAGGACGGCTGTTCAAGCAGGGCTTTGCAATTTAAATTTTACTTTACATATATAATATCAACTTCACAAAGGGACATGTGGTTGGAGAGAGATGATGTCCATTTTATGGACAGTTCTCAATGGTTTCATAAAATCACAGCATTAGAGATTCATTCTTTTTTCCTTAAATAATTTCTATTTCAAACTCAGAAGAGCACTGTAAGACTAGTGCCTTGAACACATAAATAAGTAATTAAGCTTTCTCTTAAGTGCCTGATATTAATGAAGATAATGATCATGATGATAGCCAACATGTGTTGAGTACTGATGATGTGCAAGCCATTTTTCTCTTACATGTATTAAATCATTTAATAGTCATAATAACCTTACCCAATAGAGACTATTACCATTCTATTAGGTGGAGGAAGAAAATGAAAGAAAGAGCATTTGAGTGAGTGGCTAAAGTTTCCCAAGCTAGTGAGCTTCAGAGCTGGGATTCAAATCTTGGTGGGTTGTATTCAATGCCAATTTACTAAACCACTGTTTGAGATTCTTCTAGAAACCATTTGAGATGTGCTGAGGGAATGCAGTTTCATCCATTTTTGGAAAACAAATGAGGGTAATTTTTCAGGCAATAACAGCTAATAAAATCAGGATAATGGATGGTGTCACTGTGTGTATATGTTGTAGGGAGTTGGTCCAGTAAACCAAAGATTAGAATGAGGCTGAGCTCACTTAACTTGCTTTGCTAGTGAGCTTCTACTATAATTCTGAAATTATTAATGAATACACATGAGTTTAGAGCTTCTTCTTTATGTAAATTTCCAAAGCACACAAAAAAATGTTTTGTATATTACTCGTCAATCACCTTTTCTCAAGCAAGTGCATAAAAGATTTCTGTTCATTCTAGCTCTGTAATAACTGGTGTGTCCAAAGCTGTAGTAAATTACAAAGAGACTTGAACTTGAAGTTAAGAGATATTATAAGTCCAAATTCTTTCATTAACTTGTGTAATTATAGAACTTAATAGTTTTCTCATACACACATGTTGTGTGTGTGTGTGTATAGTATATGTATAAAATATATATAATGGGGATATTACTTGTACTTTTTTCATGGGGTTGTCATAAATGTTAAGTAAAATATTGTATATAAATGACAATTATTTTAAAAGTGGTCTGATGATAGGTCATTTTAATTAATTTCCAAAAATTTATGTAACTATTTTGGATAGTTTACACATATATTTTCAAATTTTAGAGTAGGGTAAAAGATGATTATCAAGAAAGTCATACTGAAATATCAAACTTCTGACTTGCAGGTTTGTCATGAATTTGTAGGTCTTGAGGGATGGTGTGATTGAACATTGCTTGACAGGTGCCTTCATTTTTGGATTGCCTTCTGTAACAAAACACGAATTTATCAACTTAAAACAACACAAGTTTATTAGGTCAAAGCTTAATAGGTGTGCATTCTGGGCCTAGTGTGACTGGCTTTTCATCTGAAAACGTGACTGGGAAGAGTGGTTTTAGCTCGTTCAGATTTTGGCAGAATTTAGTTCCTTATAGATAGAGAACTGAAGTCCCCATTTCCTAGTGAACTGTCAGTCGAGGAGTGACGTCAGCTGCCCCAGCTCACCTGCATTCCCTGCCATGTGGCCACATTCATCTTCAATGGTGAATTTCTCTATACTTTGTTTTTAGGGCTCACTTGATTAGCCCAGGCTTACCCAGGATAATCTCCCTATTTTAAGGTCAGCTGGTTTGCAAACTTAATACCAATTCATCTGCAAATGTCTTCAAAGCAGCACCTCGACTAATGTTTGAATAACTGAAGAAAAATGTATGTGCGTCTAGGGAAGTTAATCTTGGGGGACCGGTTTAGATTTCTGCCTGCCACAGGGGGCATACCATCTGTTTCCCATTGCTAGAATATGCAACAAAATAACTTTTGGAATGTTCTGCCTGAGCCAGTGGCTCAGACTATTCATGGTCTCTATCACTTTTGTATAAGGGAAAGCTTGAGCTGGTCCTGCAGCTATCACTGACGGGTGCCGCTGTCCAAATCCCAGAAAACTTGACAATCTCCAATCCAGACAAAAGTCCCATCATATATCTATTGACTTATTTTTATTCCCTTTAGGCCGGATCTGGGATTCACTTCTGAAATCTTGATTCTCTGCCTCATACACCACATATACACAAAAATTAGGGTTTTATCTAGCTCAAAGATGGGGTCGGAAGGTGGGTGAAATATAATTAGACCTTCCTAAATCGGAGGAATGTTTCCTGGAGTCTAGATATTAGGTAAAGACAGAGAGACAAACTCAAAACTGGTGGCCACTATTTCTTCCCTTGGACTTATTGCAGGGCTTTAGAGGGGTCAGATTTAGAGATCAGTCCTTCGTTGGCTATATAATTAGTGAATATTTTATGCCATTCTGTAGATTATTTCTTCCACTGTGAAGAAGATTGTTAATTTAATTAACTCCAATTCATTTATTTATTTTATTTTATTTTTTTTATAATTTTATTGAATCATAATTCTGTACATTGGTGCAATCATAGGGCACGATTCACATACATTCAGAAATGTTTTGATTGTACTGTTACAGATAGCCTTCATGGCATTTTCTTGATCACTATATAAAGACATT
>CAUYON010103981.1:0-28625 GCA_963573935.1 Arctocebus calabarensis | reverse complement strand
TGATCGTACTGTTACAGTTAGCCTTCATGGCATTTTCTTAGCAGGGTACTGGGGCATGTTGGATATTTTAAGCTGAAAGAATGTGAGAAATAGCAGATGCATGGAGGACTCTTTGGCTCCCCCTGGCGCATGCCATAAAGCCCTCTCTCGTGTGAGAGGTGTCACCCCTAGATCCAGAGAAAAGGCAAATCCTTATCTTCAAGACACAAGGGCCTGAAAGGAGTCTGAATGAACAGGCCTTGCTCTGTTTCTCCTAATTTACAACTCCTGGTTCTTACCACTTTATCCCACCACATTTTCCAAGACTTTCCACTCTTTATCAAACCTAATACAAAAACACTTAGATTTAGCCATTTCTTTGGATCTTCAGTTCTTTATGAAGGCTTCAGTAAGACAAAAACCCATATTAAATAAATGTGTATACTTTCTTCTCAGTAATCTCTCTTTTGTTATAGGCCCCGGTGGAGCACCTGGAATGGCTGAAGAGGCAGGACGTTTTTCCTTCTTTGTAGTTTCTGGTGACAGGGAGGACCATTGTCTGGAACATCTTGCTCAGTCCAGAAGATGCAGCTGAAATATGGGCCCTTTGACTAAAGCAACCAAAGGTAAAAATTATTAAAAAGGCTTATTGGCTTTGAATTTGAGTCACAAATTGGAATATATACATCTTTGAATATTTTGACTTGTATATCAAAAAGAATTTTTTTTAATTGTTCCATTCTGAAATATCATGTGGGTGTTTATGTTAACAAAATTAAGAGGTAGACAATCAGAATTAGAACAAAAGTTAAGAACTATAGGCTTGGCACCTGTGGCTCAACGGGCTACACCTGAGCCGGTGGGTTCAAATCCAGCCCGGGCCCGCCAAACAACAAGGATGGCTGCAACCAAAAAGTGGCCAGGTGTTGTGGTGGGAGCCTGTAGTCCCAGCTACTTGGAAGGTGGAGGCATGAGACTCGCTTGAGCCCAGGAATTGGAGGTTGCTGTGAGCTGTGATGCCATAGCACTTTGTCCAGGGTGATAGCTTGAGGCTCTGTCTCAAAAAAAAAAAAAAAAAAAAAAGAACTATAAAAGGCACTCTGACTAAGACTTTTTTTTTTCCCACTTTGTTGCCCTCAGTACCATGGCATCATAGCTCATAGCAACCTCCTGGGCTCTAGCAATTCTTTGCCTCAGCCTCCCGAGTAGCTGGGACTACAGGCACCTGCCACAACACCCAGCTATTTTTTTTGAGATGGGCTCTCCCTCAGAGCTTGTCTCCAACCCATGAGCTCAAGCAATCCACCCTCCTGGGCCTTCCAGAGTGCTGGGATTACAGGTGTGAGCCACCACATCCCACTCTGACTGAGACTTTGTTAAAAGTGGGGTCTAGGAAAGAGCTTTCACAAAGGCCTACAGCATCTGGCAAGGCTGTTTTCCTATTCTTTAGTTCTTTAGAAAGTCCACAGACTTCTTTGAGACTCTAAAATCAAACACCTTCAGCTCCAGGCCTTCCCACACAAATCACTTGTTTGAGAGACAGCAAGAGGAAGTGAGAGACTTTCTGGAAATAAACATGTACTTGATATTTTCATAAGGTCCCTCAACCCCAATTTAGTCTACAGCCTCCATAAGATTATTAAAAGTCTTCTTTACAAATATTGATAAAAAGCTTTAGCTACCATTGAACCAGAAACCTCAACAAACTTGCTCCATCTGCCAGAAATATAATCATAAGGCAAAGAGGAGAATCAAGTCATAAAAATTAGCTAATTTGTTTCAATGTTGTCACCTAATTCATGGGTAAGATCGAGAATAGTAACAATAATCTCTGTTTATATCTGTCTGCATATTTATGTATGTTTGTATTTGTGTAAGCGTTCCTTGAACCCCTATTTTTTTTCCATTAACTAACTGCTTGACTCTTTGAATTGTTTACCAGAAATTATGGGCTCAAACTTCTGGCCTCAGGCTATCCACCCTCCCATTTTGGCCTCAAAGGGCTAGGATACTGCCACCAGGACCCGTCTGAAAATGATAGATTCTCTATGAGACAAAGAGTTGAGATTCTGAAGCCTCTGCTTTTCTCATTCTCCCAGCAAGACATCTGTTGTATTAAAAATTCCTTTCTTCTTTGGCAATCCTCCTTGTCACAATAATTAGATTTTTGTGAGATTAACAACTGGACCTAGCCTGAGACTCCCCCTTACAGTTTAGACAACATTATGTATGTAAATTATGTTAATATTTTCTACCTTCAAATGGTATTGCCAACTAATTTATAAAATCCTTTGAAGAAGTTCTATTCAAATTGGCTTTGAGCTATATGAGGTCTTATGTAAATTAAGTATTCCTAAAATTCTCAGAAGTATGGAAACTACCCCAAATGCTTTTTGAGTACACATGGTTGGGTAAATCTTTAATAAGTAAGATTAGTTTTTGTTGATGTAATAAAAATAGCTATGTGTTCTGAGTTACTGACTTTAAGTAAAATACATTTTTATTATTCATGCATTTACTAGTCGAGAGGTCAGTAAGACTGAAAATAAAAGATTATTGCAAAATGTGAATGAAAGGCAAAGGAGTCCAGGTTCTGTGTGGGCAAGATCAGACTTTATTTCCACCTGGGTAGAAATGAGCTGAACTCAAGAAGGAAGTCTGCATGTGGGTAATGGTGGATGGAGGTTAAAGGTCAGAAGAGTGGGGGTTGGCACTTTCCCTTTCCTGTGTGGGACATCTGTCAGAGGGTGGGGGTTGGCCCATTCTCTTTTCCTAGGTGGGACATCTGTAAGAAGGGTAGGTTCTACTTGGGCTGGTCCCTACATTTGACTCTATCACTTGTCAAATACAGTTAAAAATAATTAACAGGAGAGGGCAGCACCTGTGGCTCAAAGGAGTGGGCGCTGGCCCCATATACTGGAGGTGGAGGGTTCAAACCCTGCCCTGACCAAAAACTGCAAAAAAAAAAAAAAAATTAACAGGAACCTGGGCACAAAGGTTCATCAATATATTCCTAGCACTCTGGGAGGCTGAGGCAGGTGGATTGTCCTGGGCTCACAGGTTCAAGACCAGCCTAAGCCAGAGTGAAACCCTGTCTCTAAAACTGCCGGGTGTTACCGTAGGTGCCTGTAATCCCAGCTACTTGGGAGGCTGAGGCAAGAGAATCACTTGAGCTGTAAGCTATGATGCCACAGCACTCCTTGGAGGGTGACAAAGTGAGACTCTGTCTCAAAAAAAAAAACAAAAAACAAATAAATAAACAGAAAAAACCTTGAGATGATGACTAGCTTTGCTTTGTGTTGTATCTGCCTAAAAACAGCTTCCAAAATCCTTAAAGTTTTGCTACAGTAAATTAACTAACCGATATTCAGTAAGTGTCTAGGTCAGTTCCCTGATAACCTACTGAAACATTATTTTTGCCGTCTTGCTTTTATACTACTATAGAAAAGTTAAATAACTTTGGCTTTACTGTTAGGGGGTAAGAAAAATTGTACTATAAGGGAGTATATGGCTGTGAAGGAGCTGAGGAAATTTCACCCCAAAGTATATAACTCCTTGATATAAAGAATACTTTGAACTAGGCCATTCCAGGTAAGGAAGTGTTAGAAGGGGTTTTCCCTCTATCTACATAAACTCTGCTGACCTGATGGAAAGATCAAAGGAGGCAATTGGCTTTTTTCCCTCTCTCTCTTATCTCAATTTATTGCTGGGGAAAAAAAAAATCAAAAATGTTAGGGGAAGTGGCCCAAATCATTTAAAAGACAATACCTGTGTCTCAAGCAAACTTGACTAGTATTTTATTCTATTTATCCTCCCTAACAGCCACCTACCGTTCCTCTACTCCTCACCTCTCTCCTAAGGCAGGTATAAAAATAACCGACCACCACTGACATGTCAGGTAATTGTTTTTGTGATTTTCCTACTAAGTACGGTATTTGGAAATAAGCATTTCTCTTATTAATTTGCCCTAATTATGAGTTGTTCTTTCCTTTACCTTTGGGGGGAGGGAAGGTCAAGTGTCTCCTCATCTCTACATAAAATCTGATGATCTGCTACAGATTACTGGTATGTTACAGGCAATTCACAATTGTCTACTTCCTGTGTTTTTTCTGTTAAAAAAAAATATATATATATATACACACATACTAACTGATAGGGCCCAATGTTGGACCCACCCAAAGAGGAAAGAGTGATTGTACCAATCCCTACCCGTCTGACCCTTTAAATTCCCATGCACCTTAACCCACGTGCTTACTTCCTTTCTGAACTCAGCTCACTTGCACCCAGGTGGAAATAAAGGCCTCGTTGCCCACACAGAAGCTGGACTCCGATGTCCTTTTGTTCACGTTTTAGAATAATGTTTTATTTTAGGTCTTTGACCTCTCAATGACAGCTAAAAAATGACATACAAAATGAAACTACTAAAAATAACAAGGGAAAAACTTTGTGAGCACAGTATAAAAAGAACATTTGGGTGGGGTTGGGGTTTTTTCATTTGGTTTGGGGTTTTTTTGTTTATTTTGGGTTTTTTTTTTTTTGAAACAGAGTCTCGTTATTTTGCCCTCGGTAGAGCACAGTGACATCACAGCTCACAGCAAAATCCAGCACTTGGGCTTAGGCTATGTCTTGCCTCAGCATCCCGAGTAGCCGTGATGACAGGCACCCGCCACAACACCCGGCTCTTTTTCTGTTGCAGAACCAGCCAGGGCCAGGTTCGAACCTGCCACGCTCAGTATCTGAGGCCGGCACCCTACTCACTGAGCCACAGGCACTGCCCTGGGTGTGTTTTTGATAAGGAAAGTATACAAGACACGGATACCAAAAAAAGTATACAAGATATAAGTGGTGATGACTAGTTATTTTAGAATGAGAGTAAGGACAAATTCTGAATAGAAAGTTGTTAAAATTTTGTAAAAAGATATCATGTGCAGTTATACTAATACAGGAGGTTCAAAAAATATATATACACAATATTAGAGAAGTTATTTATGAATTATATTATGTATGTACTTTGAGCTCTTCTGTTAATCATAGGATTCAAACATGACTTGTGTTGCACAGGAAATGGCCTGAAAAAAATGGCAAAAATATTTCTGTGTCCCTAACTATTTGGGAACTGAAAATGCATCCCTGTCTCAGGCCGGTGGTTGAGAGGGGTAGGGAATGCCTCTTATTCTTTGTGTAAGATCTTCTTAGTTGAAGATGGGATTAATTTATCAGTGGTTCCCAGCCCTCCTTTATTATAGTTCCTCATGTTGTGACCCCCAACCATAAAATTATTTTTGTTGCTACTTCATAGCTATAATTTTGCTACTGTTATGAATCGTAATGTAAATATCTGATATGCAGGATGTGTTTAGGCCGTTTGATCCCCCACAGGGGTCGTGACCCATAGATTGAGAACCGCTGATCTAGGTGAAGGTTACAAGACCATTGCAGAGCCTTGGACAATGTCTTGGCCCAAGATGGGATGATGGGATCAGAACCTGTAAAAGCTCTGTGAGTCTGCTCAGAAGCAGGAATTTGGATTTTGAGACCATTGGCCATTTCCTCCTTTGTCAGCAAAGTAATCAACTTCTATTTCCTCTCTTCAAACCTCTTGTCCTTCTTTTTCCGATGTGGTTTTGGGGGACAAGTGCAGAACTTTCAGTAACACTAGTATTTATCTTCTGTTATCAGTATATATTATTACAATTGTAATATAATTTTTTCCTTTCTTAAAATGTGGTACATTTTTTTGACATCCTCTGGTTTTAAATGGACTTATTATGAGGATTTAAAATGAGCTTTAAAAACAGTATACCCGATACACAGTTCCCCATTCAGGGCTGGACAGGGAGCGCTCATTTTTCTAGGCCTGGGAAAACAGGCGTTCCCAGACTCATTCTCTGGACTCAAGCAAGGTCACAGAAAGGCAGCCAGATTCGTGTCTTATCCAGGCAGTTTCTCCCAGAGTGAAAAACACGCAGCCTGCTGCCTCACATGGATAAAGACTGCAAAGACGCGATCATTGCTAAATATATTCATTTGTGAATTGTTCTCTGTCATTTGCTAAGGAGGTCTGGCCCATTGTGACCTGCCCAAAAAATCAATGCATTTCCCAGACCTGCTACTTGTCCACAGGCAATCTACAAATCCCTAGAAAAAGGGCCCCCGGAGTTCCCCCACTCGGGCCCTTCCTCTATCCACTGCCAATAGTTGTGTAGACTTTTCCCCTTATCTATTTTCTTTCTCTGTCAAGAAACTCTGTCCTTTCACTGACCCAGGTGGCCCATGGTTTGCTTCTTAGAACCCTGAGACCAGAAGAACCCAATACCCAACACAGAGAAATTCTGGCTACATACCTTTGTAAAACCAGAACTTGATTTATTTCTGGTTGAAAAAAAATCAGGTTTCCTTGGATTATTTTTAAAGAGTTTTTATTTATGCATTAATTAATTTGTCCAAGAAACAATGATTATGTGCCTAATCAAAAGGTTTTACCCTGTCCTTCCGGTTTTCTTGACGAGATCATTGATTATTTTTTAAAATCCACCCTTTCAATATTAAAAGTACTAAGAGTTGACCTTTTAAATTTATTTTTAAAATGTGTGACTTTCTGGATTTGCCTTTAAAATAGCTAATTGTCACTTTGGTTAAATAAATAATTACATATTGCTGCAAAGTAATCTATGGTCTTGTTTAATCAAGAGTTCAAACCTTTTAGTGTTTTTGACAAATTTCCCCAAATCAAATTTTAAATGCAGTCTTTTGACCTCCAACGTGCTTTGAGGTTTCCCTGAAGTTCCCTAGAAAATATCAAAAGAATTTGTTTCTCACCTTATAAAAAGATAGATGTTAAATTAACTAGATTTACTTGATAAATCAAATTATGTAGGAAACATAATTATCAAATGAAAAGTGATAAACATTCTTTATGTTGTATTTTGGTGGGTGTATAGTATTAATAAGTGTATTTAGAAATTATGTTAAATTTCCAGAAATTTGTCTATGTCCTTATATAGCCAGAATTTCTCTGTATTTTGGGTCCTGGATCTCAGAGTTTGAAGAATGAAAGGACAGACCACTTGGATAAGTGAAAGGACAGAATTTATTGAAAACTGAAGAGGTAAGCAGAGAAAGCCCCTGTGGACCTACTTTCTAGGGGTTTATATACTTCCTATCCTGAGGGAAGGAATTCTGGGGAGAGGTATGCCCAGAACAATTGAGGACCTGCAGACAGAAAATCATCCTAAAATTAACAAGAGAATGTAGCCTTTGAAGTCCTTGGCCCAGGCAAGGAATTAAGGTGCTCCTTACTCCAGGAGCACTGGTCAGGCTGCTTTTTTGTGGCCTTCTTACAGAATATGACCTGGAAAGGGTTTGTTTGTGCCTAGATACAGGAGTCCATGATAAGGCTGATTTCTGAGCTCACCCAGGCCTAGAAATGGGAGTCCTGTCCATTTCTGAGCAGGGGAACCTGTATCGCTTACTGTCCATGGAATTTATGATAATTCTTAAAACGATGTTATCTTAAGATGTTGTATTAACTAAAATAAAATCTTAGGGCTCTGCTCCCACCAGCAACTGACTGACTGGATCCTCTCTTGGCCAAAGGGGTTCCTAAAAATAAGTTGTTAGCCAGGAAAGGGGATCAGACATGCTTCATCACATTCTCCTCCCTCTTTAGAGACGTCCTTTGTGACTCATTAACAGGCCTCAAGCTATGCAAGACATAACAACTGCAGGTTCCCAACATAAGCAACAAACCATTTGAGTTTGGGCATATGTCCTGTAGTTTATCTCTAATTAACAGATCCTTATCTTAACTCAAGCATTCCTATTATCGGATTCCTGGTCTATTAGACAAAGTCTCACTCTTTTGTTAATTGTCAACTGAAGAATCTTTAAACCTATCTGTAACCTGTAACACCCCTCAGCCCCTTCTGAGATCTCCAAACTTTTGGGGCCCAGCCAATGTAGGCCTTCCTTGTATTGATTTATGACTTTACCTGTAATTCTTGTCTCACTGAATTTTATAAAACCAAATTGTAACCCAACCACAGTTAGTCTACTTGCTCAAGGTTTCTTAGGTGTGGTCCAAGTTCATGGTTCTCAAATTTTGCTCATCATAACCTCGTTGTATTATTTTACAGAATGTGGCTTCTTTTCCATTGACAGTTATATTCCACAATATAATGAACTGTCATGAGATCTTTAACTGTGGCATTGTTAAGCCTTTTGTTATTCATAGACAGTTATAATTTTCACTGATTCTTCTCTGAAAGCTTTTACAATCAGCTACAGGAATTGCCAAAACTCTAACGGAGGAACTAGTGGGTTTATTACATTGCTAACCCAAGATCCATCAGAACATTGATGAATAAGATTGCAATCTTTATAGCCTTTTTGTTTAAAACATTGCTGGTACTTAAATGTTTTGTTTTCCATATTTACAGAACCCTTTTTCTGCTTTCTCTTAAGCTTTCTATAGCTTATAGCTATTTGGTAAAGTGTAACTTTGTAAACAGAAATGAAACATTTACCTTTTCTCCCTACTTGATCCCTTCATAAATCAGAAGCTGCTACTGAGTATTCTTATTTATATGGCAATAAAATTATTTGCATAAGTTCAATAAGAATCTGTTCTCCTTGTAACAGGACATAATTGAAAACATTGTTTATATTACCAAGGCTTTGCTGGACTGTCATATTTGAGAATGATGTGCATGGAATCAGATATGATCAGACAGCTTTAAGGAACCAAGGTTGCTTTTACTGAGCCAATGCTACATAACTGTTTGTGAAAAATGACATGATACATGGCTCACAGTGTTCCCAGCTTCACAGGCAAGTAAAGAAGTCACCCCCTGGCAGGCCTAGGAACCTCAGGATATGTTAGGGACCTCAAAAGGGAAGGATTGTCCCAAATCTCTAAGTATTTTAGGGAAAAATCTAAAATCTGAAGAGACTTTCATATGTCCAATCTAAGATTCCTTGTGAAAAATTCCAGCGAAGCAAACTAAAATAAGAGCTCATGTGGGTAAATACTACTCTTTCTATGTCTATGTAAATAATCATGCTAAGTGTAATGAGAGTAGCCTCACTTTGCAAACAAAGTGTCCTTCTCTGATTGTATTTGATAAAAATGGGATAACTATAGAGATGGAAATTATGTTTCAGTGGAAAACTATATCACACCATGTGGGTTATTAGATGGAATTTCTTCCATTCATTGTTTTTGAAGTTGTATTATCTACTTGTCAACTAGATTGGATCCTACTTCAGTTCTTTTAGCTTCCTCTAAAATCTTTCTACCATTCTTCACATTGACATTTTTCACGTTGTTCTTTTATACTCCGATTGGACACCACTTTGAGAACTCAGACCTGATTGCTCAGATCCTTGTAAGGAATATCTGAAGAAGCCTCAAATGCTGAAATGGGCACATTCATTCTCTGCTCTGATAGTCAACATAATGGTGCCATCAATGTAGGTGTTCTAACAGCAAACCAAGAAACCTGTCAGGTAGATGACCCCTGCTGTTCTTATTCTACCACCTAAGGGTGATGAGCTCAACACCCAGAAATTTATGAGTAATCCAGACTCAAAAACCGAGATTATAGCTTGTTCTAATTTATCTTTTTTTCTCTTACTACATAGAGGCATAACTTAGATGGACCTCCTACTCACACCTATATCACCGCTTCTAGAAATGAGATGCAACTGTTGTAAGCAGAGTAACCAAATTCCCCACCTGAGAGATTGGTTCAATGAGATAAGGGACAATCTGTAAATTCAATTACTGGACTGTGAAACCTCTTGGGTATTTCAGATGGGGGAAATAATGAGGTTCAGAACATACAACTCCAAAATATGATGATAGCTTGGTGTATTGACTATTTTAAGCTAGAGGAATTTGAAAGGCAGTATATACAGGAAGTATTCCTTGACTTTTCCCTGAAGGGAGGGGCCCTCTTTTTTTCTGTTTTTTTTTTTTTTTTGAGACAGAGTCTCACTTTGTCACCCTGGGTAGAGTGCTGTGACATCATAACACTTGGATCCACTTGCCTCAGTCTCCAAAGTAGCTGGGACTACAGGTGCCTGCCACAACACCTGGTTAGTTTTCCTGTTTTTAGTGCAGATGGGGTCTCCCTCTGACTCAGGCTGGTCTCAAACTCCCACGTTAATACAGTCTACCCATGTCAGCCTCCCAGAGTGCTAGGAGTACAGGTGTGAGCCATCGTGCCTGGCCTGAGAGTTCTCTTCCCTATACTCAAGGAAAAGGAACATCCTTACCTCTTAAAACAGGGATGTTGTGAGGTTTCTCCTAGTTTACTACTCATAAACCACATCTTTCCATGACTTTATACTCTTCATTATATCTAGTGAAAAACACTCAGATTTATCCATTTTCTTCTTTTGGATTTTTATTTCATTATGGAATCTCTCATGTTACATAAAACTTATATTAAACAAATATGCACATTTTTATTTTATAATTCTGTCTTTTGTTATAGAATTCAGCTGGGATCCTAGAAGGGTTGGAGTAAAAAATTTTTTTCCTTCCTTCCCTACAAAAGTTTTGACATTGGTAAAATCTCAATACTTCCCAAAGTGACCTACATGTTCAATACAATTCTCATCAAAATACCAACATCATATTTCACAGATCTAGAAAAAATAATGCTAAACTTAGATAGAACCCAAAAAGAGCTAAAATAGCCAAAGCAATTGTAAACAAAAAAGAGCATATCCAGAGACATTACATTACTTGACTTCAAATTATAGTACAAGGCTATAATAAACAAAATAGCATGGCACTGGCAGAAATGTAAAGACATATACCAGTGAAACAGAATAGAAAACCCAGAAATAAAATCACAGGGCTACAGCCAAAATGTTTTCAACAAAACAAATCAAAACACACACTAGGAATAGGATGCCCTACTGAATAAACGGTGCCAGACTAGTTGAATAGTCACATGCAGATCAATGAAGCAGGAGCCCTATTTCTCACCACATACTAAAATTAACTCAAGATGGATTAAACACTTAAACTTAGGATATGAAACCACCAAATGCTAGAAGAGAATGTAGAAAAATCTTTTTTGCATATCTGCCTAGCCAAAGAATTCATGAATAAGTCTCTAAGAGCAATTACAGAAACAACAAACACAAATAAATGAGACTTAATTAAATTATAAATTTCTGTCTAGCAAGGGACATAACGATTAAAGAAAATAACCAACCAACAGAATGGAGGAAAATATTTTCAAACTATTATCCAACAGAAGACTAATAGCTAGACTCTATAGAGAACTCAAACAAATCAGCAAGAAAAAAAAATATAATCCCAGTAAAAAGTGGGCAAAAAACATGAACAGAGATAAGTAAGCATATGAGAAACATCATTGATCATCAGGTAAAAATGCAAATTAAAACCACAATCAGATACCACCTTACCTCTGTCCAAATAACCATTAAAAAATAGTCAAAAAACAGTAGACAATGGCATAGATGCAATGAAAGAGAAACTCTTATACACTGTTGTTTGGCCTGTAAATCAATACAATCTCTTTGTAAAACAGTACGAAGATTTTGTAAAAAACTAAACATAAAGATACTGTTTGATCTGGCAATAGCCAAAGTATTTTTGTAAGAATCTTCAAAGATCTTGAGTTGCTTTTTTTTTCTTTAATCTCAATGATGTCTTTCTATTCTTCAACCTAATTGGATGTATATAAAACCATCCATCACTTACTACATCATTTCCTGTGTCCCTTGATTTTTGAAGAGTTATTATCTCCTGATTTTCTCCCTTTATGTCTTGAGACAGTTTGAATGGCTCCTTCAAAACTCATATTGACACTTAATCCCCAATCTGACAGTATTGGAAGAGGATTTGGATCATGAGGGCTCTGTTCTCATGAATAAATGAATCCATTCATAAACTATTGGATTTTGGTGTTATCATGGGAGAGGAATAGGTGGTTTTATACAGAAAGGAAGGGAGGCCTAAGTTAGCATGTGAACATTTTCTTCCCTTCTGCCACCTGACTCCTTGTGCTGCCTCAGGACATTTAGAGAGTCCCCACAGCTAACAAGGCCCTTTCCAGGAGTAGCCCCTTGACCTGGGAATTCTCAACCTCCATAATTATAAGAATTAATTAATTTTTTAAATAAATGATCTAGTTTCAAGTATTCTATAAGCAACAGAAAATTAAGCTTATGTGTCTTCACCAAGTGTAAGTTTCCATGGGAATTCCATCCTTAGTTCTATTATTTCTTTTATTTCCTTTCCTCGTGTGATCTCATTCACTATATCCTTTCAGTTAGAATGATTGGATGCTAACAAGGGTTGAATCAGTATCTTCAGTCCACATTCTAGTCTTAAACTTGAGAATCAAATTTCACTGTTTTCCAAATACTAATTTTGGTTCACACCCTTTTTGTGCATAGGAATTTTTGTCTTATTTATTCTGTAAGAAAAAAAAATCATATACTGTAGTACTACTTTTATCACTATACTTAACCTAATACATGTTGGTTAAATCTCACCTTTGAAGCAAATAAACTACATACATTGATGATATTGATGATACATAGAAATTTGAAGTCAGCTCAATTTGCTATTGGTCAAATCACTTAATTTCTTCAGCTGTCAGTTTTATCTGAAAATTGGATAAGATATACAATATGACTGCTATTGTCACTATTAGCATTACATTTCTGTTTTTAAAACTCTCTATTATCTTTCTTTAAAAACAGGAGAAATGTTTAAAGAACACTTAAAACAGGCTCAGGCAAGAGAATCACCTAAGCCCAAGAGCTGGAGGTGACACCACGGCACTCTACCCAGGGTGATAAAGTGAGACTCTGACTCTAAAATAAAAAAAAAGAAAAAAACACTTAAAGCAGGAAGCTTTGCCTGTGAATTTTTGCTATTGTAGTACAAATGTATTCATTTAATGAACTTTTGAGTTCAAATACGTATAAGACATTGAAGTAGAAATTTTGAGATGAAAAACTCAGACTAGGAATAAACAGAAAGATAATATTAAAGAAAGTGAGTTACATCTCTATTTAAAGTATATATTCTTCCTATGTGAACTTTAAAAATATGTACTTCATCATATCCTAACTGAAGTTAAAGGGAGATTAGAAAGTGGCTGAGAAATATGATAAATTCATTACTAAGGGAACCACTAATGAAATACACGATGCTAAAATATTTTCAGTTAATAGCATTGGTACTAATTGCAAATATTCAGAAGACAATTGTGCTTAAGAAAATATATGGAGTATTTAACTATTAAGTAATCATTTCATTTTCTATTTTCCTTAAATGTTGAAAGCATGAAGAAAAAGTAAAAATGACATAATAGTGTCTGAATATTGATCAGAAAATATGGAAGGCTAAATAATGTCATTTACTCATCCTCAGTGTTAATACAGAAATTATGAATAGATGACGTGGCATGTGGCAATTCTTGAGTAAAAAAATACATGCAAAAGGGCAGCAGCCATAGCCCCGTGGTAACGGTGCCAGCCACATACACTGAGACTGGGGGGTTGGAACCCAGCCCGGGCCTGCTAAACAACAATGACAACTGCAACAATAACAACAACAACAATGAACACATGCAAAAGCATTAGATATCATCCCCTGTAAAAAGTACCACAGTATTCCAGAGCTACATACGAGCATCAGAAATCTCAAGGAGATTGAGAGAGACTTAAATTTAACCCTCTTCATATTGGAGTGAAGAACGTGAAATAAAATTGTAACTGATGTAGACTGACAATCAAAAATAAAGACATACATTTGATCCAGCTCTGCTTCTGTTTTTAAAACTAGGCCTTAATTTGCAGCAAAATTTTTACATAAAATACGGGAAGAACATCTTACATGACATTAGATGAGATAAGGGCATATTTCTAAGAGTTGAAGGAATAAAACTTTATTATCACTATTGTTATTATTTTAACAGAGAGTTTCACTCTGGTACCTCAGGTACAGTGCTGTGGCATCATTTTAGCTCACAGCAACATCAAACTCTTGGGCTCAAGACATCCTCTTGCCTCAGCCTCCTGAGTAGATGGATCTACAAGCCTCCACCACTATACTTGGCTAAATTTTTAATTGTTAGTAGAGATGACTTTTTAATTTTGCTCTGGCTGGGCTCCCACTTCTGAGCTCAAACAATCTTTCCACCTTGGCCTCCCAGAGTGCTAGGAGTACACCTAACTTCAATTTAATTTAAAGCACAGAATGTGAATGAGTGTTTGCTATCTCCTTTTAGACCCCTACTGCATTCAGGGGTTTAGGTCTTATTGACCGGTATGCCCAATAGATAGCAGAGTATGTGCCCATGAGAAGATGCTCCCAAGGGCTACTAAATTTGACTAAACTAAAAGAAAAAGGGTAGGAAATATGTGGTCTATGCGTGCTTGATATTATATCATCAAAGTGACTAACTTGTTGAATTAATTAAGAATCACAATTTCTATTGCAAAATTTACAACTTATGTACACCTAAGTACTGTTCCAGGATACTTAATTACGATCTGGTATTCTCACATTTCTGGTATCACTAGGTAAGCTGCATGCTTACCAAGAATTATTTGTGATTATTCCCAAATCTGTTTTTTCCCCTAAGTGTACTTTTTACCTCTTCTTTCATTATTTACATTATCTAACAGAATATGAGCATGGAAACAGAGCCATTTCTATAAAAACTATGTTTAATCGTTTCCAAATACTAATAAAGCAACTTGCAAAAAATATATACTCTTGAAATATGTGTAAAAAATCAAAAATAAAAAAATAAAATGGGAAAAAGTAAAATCTATGAGGATTCTAGTCTTGAATTGTTTAATGAATGTGTCTTAGTTCTCATTTCACTTAAAAAATGGAGCAACCTAGAAATAAATAACTATTTATTAAGGCTATAGTTTATATGAGGAAAAGAACATACCTTTTTCTCATAAAAATCATGCTAAAAAATAAAAAACATAAACAAATGTAGCCCTACTTCAAAATATTGGAAAATAATGTCAGCTAACATAATGCACCTGTATGAAACATTTTTAAGTGATCTCTCTTTTCAAATGACTTTTTCTCATTAATTGCTCAACTAGAACAATCATGTTAAAAAGAAGACTTCTATTCCATCTAATTTAAGCGCAATATGTGACACCAGAAGTCTATTCTAAAAACACTTCCCTCAGGTACCTCTTCTTCCGGGTAAGCTAATTTTTTCTTTGTACCCGTTCTACCATGATTATTTGGCCATGAAATTTGTTACCCCAGGTAATATGAGCATAAATTTAGCCCAGAATAATGCAATTACTGTTCAGTTTCAAGTTGACTTCAAAGTTGATTTGTTTTTCCCCATGGGGAAAAATAATCTTCATACTATGACAATGTCAACATTAATGTTGGGATCTCAATATTCTAAAGGCTCTTGTACCTACTAAGATAAATGCCAATGTTGGATAAACAAATGGGAATCATGTCTATTTTAATTAGTGGACTCACAATCGCTTACAGATAACATTCAAAACCTTTTTTTTTTTAAATTAAATCATAGCTGTGTACTTTAATGCAATCATGGGGTACAATGTGCTGGTTTTATATACTATTTGAAATATTTTCATTGAACTGGTTAACATAACCTTCATGGCATTTTCTTAGTTATCGTCTTCAGACATTTATATTCTGCATTTAGTAAGTTTCACCTATACCCTTCTAAGGTGCACTGTAGGTTTGGTCCCACAGATTACCCTCCCTCCACCCATCTTCCCCCCTCCCCTCCCCTTCCTTGCCCCTTTCCCCAAATGCTTGTGCTATAATTGGGGTATAGCTTTCATCTGAAAGTGTGGGTGCTTATAAATTAGCGTTATAGTAGGGCTGAGTACATTGGATACTTTTTCTTCCTTTCTTGAGATACTTTGCTAAGAAGAATATGTTCCAGCTCCATCCATGTAAATATGAAAGAGGTAAAGTCTCCATTTTTCTTTAAGGCTGCATAATATTCCATGGTGTACATATACCACAATTTATTAATCCATTTGTGTGTCAATAGGCACTTGGGCTTCTTCCATGACTTAGCAATTGTGAATTGGGCTGCAATAAATATTCTGGTACAGATATATTTATTATAATGTGATTTTTGGTCTTCTGGATATATATCTAGTAGAGGAATTATAGGATTGAATGTCAGGTTTATTTTTAGATCTCTAAGTATTCTCCAAACATCTTTCCAAAAGGAACATATTGGTTTGCATTCCCACCAGCAATGTAGAAGTATTTCCTTTTCTCCACATCCATGTCAACATCTCTGGTATTCTTACCCGATAAAGGAAGTGATACTAGTCATTTGTAGTGGAGGAAAGAGAATAGATTGATATGTCTAAAAAAAAAATAGACCTGAGATAGTGTCAAGCCCACACAGTGAAAAAGATATTCAGAAGTTCTGGCATGTCTCCAGAGAAAGAGCTGAGGACTCAGGGCCAAGCTTACTGAGAGCCTCAGACCACTAAGGTGAGGAAATAGGTAGCCTGGGGATGGATGCTGTGACATGGACTGTCTCTGCCAGGGCTTGGATGGTGGTCATTTCTGAAACTTAAAATGTCTGAGAGACCAATGGAGCCAAGTTCCTGGAGAAGGGGACCTGCTGTACTATGAACAGTCCATGAGTGATAAGTTTATGAGGCTCAAGACCAGCAAAGCAGAGAGCAAAATATGAATCCATGGCTCAGAGTTCAGCTAAGATGAGTTATAGGCCATCTGGAATTTATTTGAAGAATAAAGAGAAGCACATGTAGGCCACCTTCCCAAGTCTCTGTGTACCCAGAGTAGACCTACATTAGGAAGAGGAATGATGGAGCATCCTTTGAGATGGGCCCAACAACCTTGATGTTAAAAGCTGATGGTAACTGTGACTTGACTGAACACTCTCCCCCAAATAGATTACTTTCACTTAGGAAATTTAAATTTTTCATGGAAAAATAAGGAAGCTCTATTTTACTTTTTCCGCTTGTGAGTGCCAGTACATACATCCCTTCTGTACAAATACACATATGAACATACTCAGACATACATACATATCAACCTAAGAATAGGAAAGAAAGTATCATGAGGAAAAGTATGTTAATCTCTTCAGAGAAAGCAGTATTTGTTCCATTGACTCTATGGAAATTGCAATGACTGAAATGTGTAGTTCTTTCCTTTGTTTTACTTGTTAAAATGATTCATGAGTGGTTTTTTAAAAAAGAAACTCATTCATATATACCCTCAAAATATTTTTAGATAGTTAAAAGAATTCATGTCTGAGGATTAATTATTCTGATCTATGTAAATATCAATAGCATAAAAATGTATGGCAGTGCTATTACTGCAGAGAATTATTTTATGTATGAGATTAAGTTTGGCCTCATTTTCTCATTTTTTAAAGCTCTTGACTGATGAATGAGGTAAATACACTTAGTAAGAATAATGTCATGTTATATGGGGAGATGTTTTATTGAAAAGTTGTGTTTCTGCTGAAATGTCTGATGTGTTTCTAATAAATCAGAATCCATCTTGATGAGAGCACTAAAGCACATTTTTATGAATAAAGTATTTAACAAGTCAACAGCTCTATTATCATGGTACCAAACAACCTGTTTACCTTTTTAACCCAAAATTTAGTTTATTTTTGTTATCTGAGAGCAAAGAAAGCAAATAATATTCTCATAATCTTGTATTGAAGAAGTAGGATCTTCCATGTCCAAGCTCCCCATCTTTGCTTTCTTGCTTTATCTTTTCTTAAATTGTTCAATGTTTTCCAAAAAATTTTCCATAGGGTACTGTCTAAAATGTAGCAGTGAGTTCAAAACAAATTTAGAAACTGTAAAGACATGCTCTTTTTTTAAGGAAACTATCTTGGCTATGATCACTTTATTTTCTAGAAGATATGAAACCCCAAGTCAGCTATAGCCTATCTGGCATAAATGAGGATTTCAGATTAATACCAGAGAAGTCCAAGGGAAGTAAAGTTCTTTCAACAGTTAATTTTACAAAAGGAATTTTCCCTTCTTTTTAATATTTTCATAAAATTTCCTAGACAACCATAGAGAGAACATCCTCTAGTTGAAGTTCTGTTGTCTTGCCCAGAGTATTTTTTTCTCTGATTTATTCTGGAAATAAAGGTTTACTTTTTTTACCAGCACCGCATTTCCCATGCAGCCACTGTCTGCCACAAGGTCACCATAATTGTACAGAGATAGAGCATGTTGTACTGACTTGGTTCTCATTATAGCTGTTAAATCTAATTATATTTTTTGTTCAAAAATTATTATTGATATTCGATATCTACTACATATTGATAATTTAATTTCAAAGGAAATGGAAATCATTCTGCTTCTCATGCTTACTTACATTCTAAAGAAAGAGAGAGATGAAAAGGACATAATAAATAATTTCTCCTTTCACTAGAACTTAGTAGAAAATGGGATTTTGAAGCCCGTAATACCAGGGAGCAAGGTGGGGAATCTATTTGAGATGAGACGAGTAGGGAAGTGATGTGATAGGAGGGACCTAAAAGTGAGAAGACATGATATTATAAGAGGTGAAGGCGGCTCCTGTGGCTCAGCGAGTAGGGCGCTGGCCCCATATACTGAAGGTGGCGGGTTCAAGCCCGGCCTCGGCCGGACTGCAAAAACAAAAAAATAGCCGGGTGCTGTGGTGGGCGCCTGTAATCCCAGCTACTCGGGAGGCTGAGGCAAGAGAATCTCTTAAGCCCAAGAGCTGGAGGTTGCTGTGAGCAGTGTGACGCCACGGCACTCTACCCAGGGCGATAAAGTGAGACTCTGTCTCTACAAAAAAAAAAAAAAAAAAGAGGTGAAAAGAGGTAAAGAGAAAAAAGAAAGAAAAATGTTTCTACCTGTGAGGCTAGCTGTAGGACAAAAGCTCAGAACCAAGAACTAAAACAAGACCAGGGTAGCTGCAATGTAGAAAGCAAAGCAGAAAGTGATATCAGATGAAGTTGGAGCCTTGGTCAACAGCCAGGAAGCATTGTCATAATAAGGCCTAGGTCAGGCTTTATGATTATAATTGCAAAAACATAAGAGCTATTCATTTTGGAAATATCAAATGTTCATAAAGGAGAAAAAGTAATGAGGATGATATTTGTTTACATTTTTAGAGTTTTAGAGGGACAATTACCTTCTAAATTCTTAGAATCTTCCCATCTCAAAACATCTCCACTCTATGTGGAGTTCTGGTGTCAACTTCACAATAATGCAAAGATACCCATCACACCAGCGAGGCCCCGCAGAATGGGTTTTTTTTCCTTTTGTTGTTGTTCATTTCTTATTTTCCCCCTAGCCAATGCTATTCTGTTCTCCAGTAAGAACAAGACATTCTGAGAGGCAAAAGTCTGAGCACAAACAGTTCAAAGAATTACTTTGAGACACACACACACCTGGTCCACTTCTGTTCTTTCTTTCTTTCTTTTTTTTTTTTTTTTTAGAAAGATTTTTAATTTGTAACCCTCAGTAGCGTTCTTTTGCATAATAGCTCACAGAAACCTCAGACTTTTGGGCTCAAGCAATTCTCTTTCCACAGGTGGTCACCACAACACCTGACTATTTTTAGAGACAGGATCTTGCTGTTGCTCAGCTGGGCTTCCACTCCTGAACTCGGGCAATCCACCTGCCTCAGCCTCCCAGAGTGCTAGTATTACAGGCGTGGCCCGCCTCTTAAATCTGTGCTACCATTTTCCTAATTGTAGTCCACAGTAGTTACAGCCCACGGGTTCTAAAAACAGTCATCTCCTAATGTTTTAATGGTGGTTTCCCCAATGATCTTCTTCATTTGTTATAAACCTTAAGTCCATAGTCTAATCTCCTATTTTTTATAGGTAAAATAGCAAACTTCTTTTATACCCTATTAATCTTGTTATCATTTTTTTTTCACTTACTCAAATCTCACTTTTCTGATACATAGTTTATACAATTAAGTTTTATTTCCAGGAACACTGAGAAGTAATCTTATTGACAATCAAAAAGTCTGAAGTGGAATTTATTTCTGAGAAACATGTGAGATACTGATGGAAGAGTCGTGATGAGCGCATAACACCTTTTAGCAAAATTTGGAATTTAATGAAATAAATTACAAATTTCAACCTGTTCATGAGGAAAACACCACCATTGCAACAACCACAAACACTATAAAACCTTATGATTAATAAAAATTCAAACATTTAATAATCATATCATCTTTATTTCACTACTATTATAAACAATTATAAAACAAAATATGGTTTAAAATCATTTGTATGCATGAATTGTATTTACACTTAATCACTGGAACTTAGAACCTTCTCCCTAGACTGCTTGTGTCATTGGATACGGTCACATTACAGCACATTGAAAGATGAGTGAGGTAGCTTTAACCTCTACTAATGCAGCCATTTAATTTTCAGAGATATTCTCCCTCTTTTCTTTTACTTCAAATGGTTAGCTAAAGCTATTTTTCAACATAGATTCACTTTTTAAATTTTAGTTAGGGCAAATCCAGCCAAGCTAATTTCATTTCAGATATGCAATGAATTGTGTATGTGTGTGTGTGTGTGTGTGTGTGTGTGTGTGTATTTGCAGGTTTTTGCCAGGGCCAGTTTGAACTCGCCACCTCCCGTATATGGGGCCCGTGCCTTACTCCTTTGAGCCACAGGCGCCGCCTTGAATAGTATATGTTTTAAATCGATAGTCACATTACATTAAATGCAGAGAAAAGAGTGTAGTGAGCCCCAGAATGTCGCCTGCCCTTTGCACCATCCATTGTCTTTACTCCACGGTCTCTGGGTATCCCTGGGCATGGCTCCTCATAAATTATGTCACCAGTGATTATTCCAAAAATTGTAAAGACTGAGAAGTTACAGTAGTCAAGTGAAGAACAAGATGATGATAACAATGATGATGGTGATGACAACGACGATGATGAATAAAAGCTACATCAGAACCCCAAAACTGGGAAAATCAGAATTGTTAAACTTCCGTTTTGAGTATGGTTTCCAGCAGGAAGCCAACGTGTACTTCATGCCTGGGCTGAGTGAGAGCAATTATCTCTTGGGTAGAGTGAGATGGGCAGTCATCCAAGTGCTATGACTGTACGACACTGAGAATAGAGTGACATTTGGTGGCTGAATCAAGCGAAGCTCTGATCTTTGATTCATGGTTTTGTCTTGTATCCTTGGATAAGCTAAGAAATTGGTGTGTTCCCTTTCCCCTCAAAATGAGCAGCCAATTCTCTGTGGGTGGTTTCCCGTTAGGAGTTGGAGAAGTCACTATTCCCCATAAATGGGCAGCCATCCTTCAACATTTTTTTTGTTTGTTTTGCGACCCAGTTTCACTGTGTCACCCTCTATAGAATGCTGTCGTGTCATAGCTCACAACAACCTCAAAGTCTTGGGCTTAAGCAATTCTCTTGCCTCAGCTTCCCTCCCAAGTAGCTGGGACTATAGGCACCTGCCACAATACCGGTCTATTTTTTTGTTATACTTGTCATTGTTGTTTGGCAGGCCCGGGCCAGTTTGAACCTGCCAACCCTGGTGTATGTGGCTGGAGTCCTAGCCACATACACCACTGAGCTATAGGCGCTGAGACTGATCCTTCAATTTTTATAGAATAAATCAACTTGGATGATATCTTTGGGGTGATACTTCTGAATGGGGTGAGACAAAGGCAATAGCAACGTTGAACTGAAACATGTAAACCCAAGTATATCTCTATATGAGAACTCCCAATCTCTTACATATAAATTTCAAAATTTTTCTCTTCTTGCACAAAAGGTGTCTAGATGATTTTGTTTGTGTTTTCTCAGAAGCCACCTTTCTAACCAAGTTGTAATGCCCCTTCATCTGTTAAATACACTGAAAGTTCTTCTTTTGGGGGGAAGGATTTGCACTGTATCAGTCTCTGGCATTTAAAAAAAAAAGAATAAAGGAAAAGAAAAGGATTGCTGGAAGTCATTTGCATCTATAGTGAATTAAAATCAGGGAGTTTCCTAAGGGAGTAGAAGCTTGTATCAAGAATAAATGAAGAATGTTTTTTCCCCAGAGAGGAGAGATTAGCCCATGGAAAAGAGGGAATAAAATGTAAAAATAAAATTTTGACCATATTTAATGATACTGCCTTGTTTACTGGAAATTTGCTGAGATAGTGTTTCCTATGTGACCTTATCATACACATACACACACAAAAGATAGTGGGGTAATGGATATGCCAGTCAATTTGGTTGTGGTAATCATTTCACAATGTCTACATATTCAAATTATCATGCAGTACACCTCAAATAGATGCAATTTTTATTTATTGGCAACATCTGAATAAAGCTGGAACAATGAACAAATTAATGAAAATAGGAAAAACAGGAATGTAATAGGAAGAAGGGAAAAGGAATTCAGAGAAAGAATAAAAATATATTCTTATATATTATAAATATATATACTTATATATTTATAATATATAGTTATATATTATAAATATGTATTCTGAAATATAAGAACATATATTCTTATAAATATATATTCTTATATATTATATGTACTCATATATAATATATAAGAATATATATTTTTTGATCATAAATAAGAGATAACTGTGTTGCTAAGAACTTTCATATTCCTAATGCCATTTGGTTCCCCAACCGCAGTTAGCATCTCAGATGCATTCTGACACATTACCTAAGATTTTCTTATCCTGCATTTCCTTTCTTCCCTGAAAGCCTTTACCATTTGCAGCAGTCACAGGGAGAGGATTAGAGGTCCATGGACAATGTCAAAATAGCAAACTCACCCATTTTCATCTTCTGAGTTTTCCAGAGCATCTTTGGGATTCGGGTGGGCAGACAGTAAATAAATTTGAGAGAAAAAATTTGGGGGGGAAATCAAGAGCTAAGTTCCTAGTGTAAACAATACACTTAGAACAAAATTACCCTGATCAGGTTTTATCACCAGAACAGTAGAAGGTAAAATCCTTTTTAGTTCTAGAAAACATTAGAATTAGTTGCTATGACCAGGCTCATGCCTATAACCCTAGCGCTCTGGGAGGCCCAGGCAGGAGGATCAGGAGTGAAAGACAAGCCTGAGCAAGAACGAGACCCGGTCTCTACTGAAAATAGACAAGCTAGCCAGTCATGTGGCAGACGCCTATGGTCCCAGCTACTTGGGAAGCAAGAGGATCTCGTGAGTCCAAGAGTTTTGAAGCTGTTGTGAGCTATGATCCCTGGTAACAGACTCTGTATTAAAAACAAAAAAAAAAGGAAGAAAGAAAAGAAAAAAAGAGAGAGAACTAGCTGCTGTGATTAGATCTCAGTCTGATAAATAAACTCACAGTCCCACAACCCCATGCTGGGCTCAGGCAAGAAGGAGCTAGAGTACTGTGCAAATAGATCCATCATAATTGGCACAGGCTACTGTTCATTATAATATGTACCACGTATCATAATATTAAGTTGTCCCTCTTTTCAGACTGAATAAAAACTACAGTGCCATTAATAGACAACGACACCAAAATATGCGATTTATTTTTTCTAGTACTCACTTAGTGATATGGATAAGGCAAACAAAGGCTATTTATAACCTTCTTCATTTGAGAATTCTGAAGCACTTTTTACATTCTTACCATTTTCAGATGTAAAATAACACACCCTAAAAAGATTACAAGTAATCCATCCAAGTCGCATTCTCTTTTTGGAAACATCTAACTTGAAAAAGAAAATTCAAAACACTTTCTAAATAATCTTATTTGCCCTCACATGGCACCTGGGAAATGTTTACCTTCTATTTTACATAGAAGAAAAATGCTCTCATCTCTATTGTTCTTAGAGTTTACAAATGTTACCCACTTCTATTATCTAATTTTGTCTTCACAACACCTGTGTGTCAGGCTGAACAGGCGTTAATGTCTCCATTTTATGTATCATGCAAACAAGCCTCAAGGTGCTCACTGCTCCCTGTAAGGCAAACAGCTCGTGATGGGAAGATTTAAATTCAGGCCATGGTTCTCCTCCAAGACCAAACTTTCTTTGTTCCCTCAAATCATGAGACACAAAAAGTTTATATGACTCGCCTAAGGTACTTGGCAGAGCCAGAAGAAAGAAAAAACAAAATCTTCTGATTTCAAAACTTAAGTACGCATAATAATCTCTGGTTTTTAGGAAAAGTGAAAACTGCCTAGGTTTATCTCCAGTGATCCTGGTTAAGAGCGTCTGGCTGCAATTTAGGAATCTATTTGTTTAATAAGATGTGGTTATGTGTGATGGTGATGGACCAGAAGAGACGAGTGACAAGGGGCCCTAGCTCCAAAGTCACATTTTATAAATCAGAGAAGGGAGTTTACTGTGGACCCTAACTGCTGGGGTGCTCCTTGCAGCTTATCTCACAGGAATTTTCCTTTGCTAAAACATATGTCTTAAATATAGTGTGTGTGTATATATATATACACACACACACACACATATTGAGTCTCACTATGTCACCCTCAGTAGAGTGCTGTGGCATTACAGCTCACAGCAACCTCCAATTCTTGGGCTTAAATGACCTCTTGCCTCATCCTCCCAAGTAGCTGGAAATATAGGTGCCCACCACAATGCCTGGCTATTTTTTATTGCAGTTGTCATTGCTATTGTATTTTAGCTGGCCAGGGTTGTGTTCGAACCTGTCACCCTCAGTGTATGTGGCTGGCACTGTAACCACTGTGCTTCAGGCACCAAACCAGTACATAATATTAATATTTATGTCAATATATGTCAAATATCCCATATTTAAATGTATATAATATAGAATATTTAAATTTATATATTAACTATATATTCACATTGTGTGTGTAGAAAGGTGTTATTTGTTAAAAGCTACTGCTTTTCATCTTAGAAATACTAGACATGAAACAAGCACTAACTATATACTATGTACATATGTTTGTGGCCTTTAATTCTTTCTTATTTTTTATTTATTTATTTTTTTATAGAGTCAGAGTCTCACTTTATCGCCCTTGATAGAGTACCGTGGCATCACACAGCTCACAGCCACCTCCAGCTCCTGAGCTCAAGCGATTCTCTTACCTCAGCCTCCTGAGTAGCTGGGAATACAGGTGCCCACCACAACGCCCGGCTATTTTTTTGTTGCAATTTGGCCGGGACCGGATTTGAACCTGCCATCCTCGGTATATGGGGCAGGTGCCCTACCTGCTGAGCCACAGGTGTTGCCCCTTTAATTCTTTTTTAAATTACTTTATTTTTTATTTCAGATTAATATGAGGATACAAACAACTAGGTTACAATGTTTGCATTTGTTAGGTAAGGTCCTTCCTTGCTGTGTTCATGGCCACATCCAGGAGGTGTGCCCTTATCTTGCGCCCATTAGGTGGGAGCGCACCAATACCCCTCCTGTGGTATTTAATTCTTACAGGAAGGTTATGAGATCTACACTGAATATTTATCTCATTTCACAGATGACGAAACCAATATCTAGAAAGTTTACGTGACTTGCCCAGGCTCACACAGCTAGACATTAGAGGACCTGATATTTAAACTCATCTGTTTAGCTGGTAGGAGTCAAATGGTGTTTATATGGACGTATAAGAGTGTCAGTAAAATATAGGGGGGTGCCTAGCAGGGTGTCTGGAGTCTGTAATCCCAGCTACTGGGGAGGCTGAGGCAGGAGGATTGTTTGAAGAGTTTGAGGCGACAGTGAGCTATGATCATGTCACTGTACTTCAGGCTGGAGGAAAGACAGGGAAAGACCATTTCTGCCCGCAACCCACCCCAAAATACAAGAGGTTACCGTAAAAGACAGAATTTACTTTATATTGGAAAGCATTGGTAATATGCTTTCCTCTTTGTTTTATATTTAGTTTATTGTACTGCTAGACAAACTAATAAATGTATCCTATCTTTTAAAGAGAAGTAAAAGAACACCCATTTCTCGGTTCTAACTGACTGGGAATTTGACCAGGCAGTGGTGGCATACTCCTGTCATCTGAGCACTCTGGGAGGCCGAGGTAGGTGTCATGAGTTTGAAGCCAGCCTGAGCAACAGAAAGACTCCCTTCTCTACTGAAAATAATTTTGAAAAAGGAAAGTAGCCTGGCATAGTGAAGGATGACTATAGTACCAGTTACCTGGGAGTTTGAGGCAAGAGGATCTCTTAAGCCTAAGACTTTGAGTTGCTGTGAGCTATGACACAATGGTATGCTACCTGGATGACAGAGTGAAACTCTGTCTCAAAATGCTAATAATAGTAATCATAAAGCCTATCAGGAACTTCACAAGGATGTTCTCTCCACCTCTCATAGAGGGAAAAGGTAGGGGAGAAACATCTTTTTTATTATTGTGAAGAAAAGCACTGCCTTGAGGTAGAAAGTGTTCTGCACTTGAAATCAGAAGACATTGCTTTGCCTACCTTTATTTGCAAGATTACAAAACTCAAGATAACTCTTTGAACCTAGGTTTTTTACATTGAATAAACAGGTGTTTCAACCAAACTTATACTAAGAATTGATTGAAATTCCACATGTCAGATTTCTGGTAACAGCTCATTTTCTTCAAGTGCCTCTCAAGGCTGATTTCGACCCAAAATCTTGACTAACTAAACCATGACCCTCTCAGAGTGGAGAAAATTACTTTGGATGGTGGTCCAAGGGGGAGCCTCTCCCCAAATGAGATTTTTTAAGAAAGGAAGTTAGAGATTTATAATTCATTGCTGATAAAATCAAGTTCATTTTTCATTTTTATTTTCTTTGAAAATTGGTGAGAAGAATTCTTTTTGATTTAGATTTTTTTTTTCCAAGAATTCCTTGGGTTTTAAGGACTGTATGAGGCACACAGCTTTATTTCCGTTGCCAGGAATGGCACTTCAAACATCACATTCATCACAAGGATTCTCACCCTTATCTCGCAAAGTACTTATTCTTATCATCTCAATTTCCATATATATATATATATTTTTTTTTTTTTTTTTGCAGTTTTTGGCCAGGGCTGGGTTTGAACTCACCACCTCTGGCATATTGAGCTGGAGCTTCCATTTCCATATTTTAAAAAGCTGAGATTTGGACAAGCAGAGGGACATTCTGTCATCAAATTCCATGCTCTTTCCAATATCCCCCATACCTGAGGTTCTGAAGTCCACTAAACAGAAATTCTCTCTCGTTAATGTGAGTGGCACATGACTTATTAAGAGCATGTTAGGAAGTTGCTAAGATTTCTAGGATGTTGGCAATCCAGGCCAGTAATGGCAATGCCAGAAACAATACCTGAACTCTGTCTGCTCACCTCTGTGGTCAAGTGAGTCAGGAATGCATGTGACTGGATGTTTTAGGTGCATGGTGCAGGCTCTGCCTCATAAGGTAGGTGATTTTAGGAAGGAAGTTTAGATTCTGGATGTCTGAAGACAATGGTAAGATCTACCATATTTCCTCTTTGGAACTAAAAAGTGTATGCAAAGGTGAAACAAAATAATATGAGATATTTACATTAATAACTAACTTTCTTATATACATGTTAATTATGTACAATCAATTGTATGTACATATATATGTGTGTTTTTATGCATACATGTATGTATGTGTGTGCATATATATAAAATATTAATGCTTGGTTATTTGTCAGCCATTAGATAAACAGTGGAGATCATGATGATACATACAGACTGAGATATTAGAACAATTTGGATTTGAGTACTGACACCTCCACTCTTTGTGTGATCTAGTTTGAGGTACTAGATCTCTTTAAGACTCAGTTTCCTCATCTACAAAATAACTCTATAAATACTTATATCAACGGATAGATATAAGGATGAAATTATAACATCTTAACTTTTTTTTTCCTTTTGATACAGAATTTTACTCTGTCTTCCTGGGTATGGAGCTGTGGTGTCATAGATCACAGTAACCTCAGACTTTTGGATTCAAGCAATCTTCTTCTCTTAGCCTCTCAAGTAACTAGGGCTACAGGAACCCAACACAATGCCCAGCTAGTTTTTCTATTTATACTAGAGATGGGGTCTCACCTGGCTCATGCTAGTCTTGAGCTCCTGAGCTCAAGGTAATCCACGTGCCTTGTCCTCCAAGAACACAGATGTAAGACACTACTCTGAGCCTTATTACTTTATATATGCAGTGTTCAACAGTTGGTAGCCTAAGGGAATAAGGCTAAACAGGAAATTGTATTCATGTTCTTAGGCTAACACATGTATAATATAAGATAGTGTAGTATTGAGGTGTGATAGTTAAGTTCACAAAGTCATCCTAGAAAAAGTGCTATATGCTGAAGGGGCACAGTCCTTGTAAGGTGAATCAGTCTCATTTGTGCTCCTTGAGGTATGAGGCCCTGAAAAGGAACATTTCTAGTACTTGGGCTAGATGTAAGTTAGGGGGGATATTCTCCTACAGCTCACAGAAGCAGTTTTGCTGAAAAATGCAGGCAGTTACTGCCTAAAGGAAAGAATGTGCCAGAGGGCTCTGCCAAGTTGAAGCTGGGGATTAATCACCTGCCTGGGGCAGTGGGCTGTTGCACTTTATTCCCTACTTCAATTTACACAATAACTTTCAGTTAATTATATAGGTAAGTAAACAAGCAGAACAGACAACCCAGAGCCTTTGTGGTTTATCTCCATTGTTGTT
>CAUYON010103976.1:0-26915 GCA_963573935.1 Arctocebus calabarensis | reverse complement strand
TTGTGGCGGGTGCCTGTAGTCCCAGCTACTTGGGAGGCGGAGGCAGGAGACTCGCTTGAGCCCAGGAATTGGAGGTTGCTGTGAGCTGTGATGTCACAGCGGTCTATCCAGGGTGACAGCCTGAAGCTCTGTCTCAAACAAACAAACAAAAAAAACCAAAGTTAGATGCTATTCTGATTGAAGAGGTTTGGGAGTGAAGCTTGAACCAACCTGGAAGATCTTCAGACAAATTCCTGTGTGTCCTGACAGATCCGAGCATAGTCAGTGGAGCATAATGGAACCACGTTGCTAACTTTTTATGTATATTGTTCTTTTGTTATTCATAATATTAAAAGAACAAGATTTGTTATTATTACTAGTTGCAGTATTAGTATCAGCATTATCATTCCCATTCTTCAGGAAAGCAAACCAAGGCTTAAAAAATTTAAATGTCTTCCGGGTGGCGCCTGTGGCTCAGTGAGTAGGGTGCCAGCCTTATATGCCGGAGGTGGTGGGTTCAAACCCAACTCCGGCCAAAAACTGCAAAAAAAAAAAAAAAAAATTTAAAAGTCTTCCTTAGGTGGTAAAGCCTGGATTAGATCTAAATAGTCTGGCTCTGAAGCCAACATCCTTGCCCATTACTCATTCATTCATTCACTCATTCAAATATGTATTAAGCACTTTCTGTAGCTCAATTATACTCTAGGTGAACAAAATAAAAAAAATTTCTGCCCTGGTGGGAAAAATTCAGTTTGGCTTGAGAAAGTGGATGGGTAGGATATAGATAGTAAATCAAATAATTAAGCAAATAGTCATTAAATGGTGATAGATAATAAAGTAGAAAAGAGTACTGGAGACTATTGGTGCCTAAAAATGTAAGTAGAGTCAGTAGAGGCCTCATTGAGAAGGTGAGTACTATCTTTTGGCTAGATTTGAAAAGTAAAACACCCTTGGGTCAACTAAAGGAATTTATTCTTACATCACAAGTTATTAATCATATTAATCAAATGAGGTAAACAGTAAAATGAACAAGATCTCAAAAGTGAGCCTTTCTAGTGGGTAAAACTTACAGGCCATCATTAAGTTGACCATTAACTTGATTTAAGACGCATTGAAACACGGGTTTCCCACATTGGCATCTTTGTCCAGAGCAGAAGTGCTTTGCTAAGGGGGAAGAATTCTCATGGACAGGAGAACAGGGAGTTTTGCAGGTGCGTTGGACACAGGGCGCTCCACCTGTCAGCGGCAGTCACTGGGGGCGGTCTCCTTTTGACGGTGACCGCTGGTTTTGATTAGGAAGGATATCCTTGCTGGTTTCTGCAGAATGTTGATACGTTCTGTTCCTTCACAGCATACTTGCCAGCTGTTCTATTGCAAATCCAGGAGAGATCTGATAAATTTAACACTGATTAAAAACGGAATCCTTGAGCCGTGAGATGGGTTAAGGTACAATAGCTTAGCAGAGCTGTTTTCTTTCTCTCGTAGGGAAATAGCTTCCTAAGAAAGGCTGGTACAAAACACACAATTTGATCTCAAATGTCTTAATTGCCCATTAACTCAGGCAATTATTTGCTCTCTAAAATGTCTGGGTTCTTTGCGAGTCTCCCATGGTAAAATCACAACAACAGACCACCAGTTGTCATCAAAAAAAGAAACAAAGATCTGCCTTTGTGCCTGAGTGTGAGGCGGGCTGGGAAGTAACAGATTTGTAAGCAACAGGGGTTGTAGCCACCAATTAGAAAGCCTCCTGGGTGTGGTGACTGAATCATTACACACAGAGCAGGCTTCCATAGGGGTAAAAGAGAGAGTCCCACCCACCCAAGTTCAAGAAGCTCTTACAGAACAACCACCATGTGCAATGCCTTGGATAAGGTGCTGAGTTTATGGTGATGAATAGCGAGGTAGGGGAATTACAGGCTGGCCGGTCAGGGACCGCGCAGTGCCAACTCCGGTAGTCCAACAAGAATGCTGCAGTATCTACCTCTGTGATCATTTCTTGCGCTAGAACATTTTCACCTAAAAGTCTTTGTCAAATGCAAACATATCGCTGGGAAACCTTTCCATGAGGTAGCATAACTTAGACTCCAATAGGATGGGCATTTACTTGTTTAGGTAACATCTACCGAGCACCCAGTGTGCTCTGTTTGAATGAAACAGACATTAATTTCCTGCTGTCAGAAATTTACAATTTTGATGAGAAGAGCGAGAGAAACCGATTAGCACATACCTAGATGATGTGTAAGGTGGTGAAAAAGAAAACCAGACAAGGGGTTGGAAGGATGAGGGTGGGACATGACGAGTTTAACTCAGGGTTATCAGGAAGGAGGTTTTAACATGGTGGTATTTGTTTTGGTTCTGTGACATTGTCTCACTCTGTCACCCTGGGCAGAGTGCCCTGATGTCACAGCTCACAGCACCTCTGGGTCTCAAATAGTTCTCTTGCCTCAGCTTTCAGAGTAGCTGGGACTACAGGCGCCCACCACAATGTCCAGCTAGTTTTTGTATTTTTGGTACATATGGGGTTTTGCTCTTGCTCAGGCTGGTCTCCACCTCCTGATCTCAGAAGAGTCCTTCTTCATAGGCCTCCCAGAGTGCTAGGATTACAGGTGTGAGCCCTGTGCACGACCAGCCAATATGGTGATATTTGAATAAAGACTGAAGGGAAGGGAGAGCAACTCACAGCAATGGCAGAAGGAACTGGGGTGCCAAGGCCCTGAGGTGGGGGGGCTCTTGATGAGATCCAGGAATACAGCAGAGTCCAGTGTGGCTGGAACAGGGAGGTCCTGGAAGTCATAGCAGCATGTGAGGTTTGAGAGGCACAGAGGGGCCCAACACATCTGATAAAGGGATGGATGGACTTCCAGCGCTATTGTTCCAAATGATTGCAGACATTGCTCCTCGTGTCCAGCTAAATAGCCTGTGTTTACTGAGCTTTATCATGTGCTAAGCACTCCATTTGGATTTTTCTCATTAAATACTTAATGTAGCCCTATAAAATAAGTGTTTTTACTATGTCGGATTGAAAGATGGGGAAACAGAGGGTTGGAAGACTTAAATGATAGCTTGCAAGTGGCTGATTCAGACTTAAGTATAGAGAACCTGGGTTGATTCTGGAGTTTTGTTGTCTGTTGCTATTCAATCAGTTTCTATGTGTTTGGCTCGTGGCAGAAACGTATTAAATGTTTAAATGAATAAATAAAGCAAGATAGTTTAAGAGTGAACCAGGTAATGCTGAATGCTTAATCCATATTAAATTTCTTTTAGCCTATTAAAAAGTGAGGTGATATTGAAATCTAACATTTGCCAGGTGATGATCAGTGTTAGTTTCCAGAATATAGCTTAGTTAATACCCTGGGGCTGGGCTCAGCGCCTGTGGCTCAGTGGGCTAAGGCGCCAGCCACGTACACCTGAGCTGGCGGGTTCGAATCCTGCCTGGGCCCGCTAAACAACGATGGCTGCAACCAAAAAAATGGCCAGGCGTTGTGGCGGGCGCCTGTAGTCCCAGCTACTTGGGAGGCAGAGGCAAGAGACTCGCTTGAGCCCAGGAATTGTAGGGTGCTGTGAGCTGTGGTGCCACAGCACTCTGTCCAGGGTGACAGCTTGAGGCTCTGTCTCAAAAAAAAAAAAAATACCCTGGGGTTGGGCGCAGTGGCTCACACCTATAATCTTAGCACTGTGGGAGGCTGAGGCAGGTGGCTTGCCTGAGCTCATAGGTTTGAGACCAACCTGAGCCAGAGTGAGACCCTGCCTCTAAAAATAGCTAGGCATTGTGGTGGGTGCCTGTATTCCCAGGTACTTGGGAGGCTGAGACAAGAGAATCACTTGAGCCCAAGAGTTAGAGGTTGCTATGAGCTATGCCACAACAGTCTATAAAGGACAACAACAAAGTAAGACTCTGTCGCAAAAAAAAAAAAAAATAGGCAGTGCCTATGGCTCAGTGGGTAGGGGTGCTGGCCCCATATACTGAGGGTGGTGGGTTTGAACCCAAGTCCTGGCCAAACTGCAACAAAAAAATAGCCAGGTCTTGTGGTGGGTGCCTGTAATCCCAGCTACTTGGGGGGCTGAGGCAAGAAATCACCTGAGCCCAGGAGTTGAAGGTTGCTGTGAGCTGTGTGATACCACGGCACTCCACGGAGGGCAATAAAGTGAGACTCTGTCTCTACAAAAGAAAAAAAAATTAAAAAAATAGTTAATGTCCTCAATGAATGAAATGTCTTTCTCATAGAGTTTGGTGAATAACTCATGATGAAAAATTCACAGATGATTCAAGTATCTGACCTTGTAGATAATGTTTGAAATAGTGGAATCCGAGAAAGCAATTTTATAGGATGCACAGAAAGAACTTGCCCAAAGGGCATATCAGGACACGTGTGAGGAAGGATAGAGTTGTTAGAAGATAATCTTGCATCAATGCTAGAAGAAGACACTGCCTACCCAGGCTGTGGCAGGTGGAACTACAGACTCTCCTCACCTTCTCCCTGCGGCCTTAAATCCCTTCATGAAGAGGTCAGTCCAGCTCTCAATGAGATAGGAGGTTTCAAATGCCACTGGCCCCTGGAGAGGAAAGGCTTAAGTTTGCTCTGACAGGAAAGTGCCTGTGAACAGTACCTCCTGAGAGGGAGCTGATTGGAGTTCAGGGTGGAAAGCAAAGGAACATTATAGGGACAAAGGGATGTTATCATTTCACCAGCTCTGAGAGTTTGGCATTCTTTGTACCCTCAATGAACCTGAAACAATATATGTATCTATTTATATTGTGTGTGTGTATAGATATAGATTTAGACATACACATAAAGAGTGTGCCAAGATGCCTCCTGTGTTCTGATGTCTTTTCCTCCCACATTTTGAACTAATCGTCATCCCCCAGGCTCCTTTTCTGCTCCAAGAGAAGCATTGGTAGAGGCACAGTAATGACCTGAGAGATGTAAAAACTTATTATAATACAAGAATCTAAGTTGGATCCTGGTTCAAACTAATCATTTAAAAGAGACAATCAAGGCTATTTCAATAATAACTGGACATTTGATGATACAAGGAATTATGAGTAATTTGTTAAGTGTGACAATGGTACTGCAATTGTGTCATCGAAACTGCTATAATCGGCCAGGGCAGTGGCTCATGCCTGCAATCCCAGCACTCTGAGATGCCAAGGTAGGTGGATTGCCTGATCTCAAGAGCTTGAGACCAGCCTGAGCAAGAGTGATACCCTGTCGCTAAAAAATAGCTAGGTCTTGTGGCAGGCACCTGTAGTCCCAGCTACCAGGGAGGCTGAGACAAGAGGCTCGCTTTGAACCCAAGAGTTTGAGGTTGCTGTGAGCTATGACGCCACAGCACTCTACCAAGGGCACAGGAATGAGCCTCTTTTTGCCTTGTCTTTTGGGATGAAAGGGCCGTTTTCGGGTTCCCTGTTCTACACCTGGATGGACGGACCAGGCCTCGGATGGAGGACTCTGCCTCTTGCGGACGATGTTCTCGAGTTTATGCCCTTTAGTCTCACAGTGGAAAGACTGCCCAGGTTCTTGGCTTTGCCCGCACATTTCATTGTAGCTTCCCTGAGTCCAGAAACTGTTCTTTTCATCTGGAAATTTAAAAAGCAAGCAAGAAATAAAGCTTCCCAGGAGGAACAGGGCCCTCAGAGAAAAGCAATTACAATCTTTGATTATGAAACAGTGCTCTTAAGAGAATGATGTTTAAATATTCCAGCCCCAACTCATCTTGCCCTTTCTACAAGGTTTTCTGATCAGTAGTGGAAGTAGGAGACACCCCACCCCCCAACCCCGAGCCATCTTCCCTCCATGGTCTGGAGAAATGAATGGTGTTTTGTTTTCAGCTTTGCTTTGGTTCAATAGAGCATTTTAGAGAAATTTCCCCCCTGATTCCAAAGTGTTTAGATCTGCAAGCCTTTTCAGATCATGTAATGTGGCGTTAATACATAGTCATCGTCTTCCTCCAGGAATTATATTCTTGATGGTTTTTACAGTGCTAACAGCTTGCCCTTCACTTGGTAAATTACCCAAAGACCTCAGGCAGTCACAGCTCTAACCAGGGAGCTGTTGAACACTGTTGCCAATTCTTAGTACTGAGTAAAAGAGATTCCATGTTTGGAAAAGGCCTTGTGATATTCATGGATCACTTAAAATGGCTACTTTGTTTCCTTTGTAGAGAAAGTAACACTAATGAACCTGACCGGTCTCATTGTTTCATGGAAGAATGTTTGTACTGGTGCACAGGTCACTGTCTACCTACACAAACGTTCATCCTCTACCTGCTCTGTCTTAGGTCTCTACTGTGTGACCAGGCAAAAGTGTGAGCAAGGCGAAGTCCCTGCTTTCCAGACTTGTTAGCAGGAATTAGAAGCAAATAATTACGATATGTTTAAGTGCAATAATAGAGCTATGTCCTGGGTGTTAGCTGGTCCTCAGTGACCATTGGGGATCCAGGGAGATTGGCATAACCACCGTTCTCCAGTTTCACACTCGTGAATCCCCCAAATCCTTTCTTCTGCTTCCCTCTGCAGAGTCCCAGATAAATTCTCTTCTTGACTTCACATCCAGGAGTCCCACCAAATTCTCTCTGGCTTGGGAGTCAACTGACGCCTGCGCCTCTAGGAATTCTGTGCTTATTGAGATTAGTTTTTCACTTGAATTCAAAAGTCTATACCAGGAAAAGAAAGAGTGTGATTCACTCTTCTTGCAGGTCATGAAAGGCTTCACACAGAATATTGATTGATCCGGATGTCGAAGACTCAGTAAGAGCTTGGCAAATGTCAAACGCTGTGCTTGAGAAGCACGCATCCCCCGCCAAACAGCCGTGCATCGCCCCCCTTTCCTCAGACCTGTTGTTAAGACCTTAATACTGATTCTCAGCCACAAAGCTTTCCCTTCCTTGAGCACCCTGTTGCTCCTTAATATAATGTCAGACATTTCTTGAGTGCTACTATGGGAATGGAGATATTATGGAAGAGTGTTAGATAGAGAGAGAGAGAGAGAGAGAGAGAGAGAGAGAGAACATGTGTTTGTTTAAAGAAAAGGGACAGATTTCTTTATTATATGCGGACAGCACAGGTATCCCTACCAACAAAAAATTTGCAATGCTCTTAAACATCAGACTAACCCAACCCTAAAATCTCAACCTCAGCTCACACACAGAAGACAAGAACCCAGACTGGCTGAAGTGTCAGGGGTATACCAGATGGCCCTGGCTTACATACTAAAAACATCATTCAATCAGTCACTTCATTTACATTTTAATACAGTTTATAAGTAAGAAAGGATTTGGCCATGTCTCTCTTTTGGTCTTTTCCCAGTGGTTGAGGGGTGAAGATGAGGAGGACTGAAAGAGACAGGCCATACGCAGGGTACTGTTTTGGAAATCAAGCCCAGGCATCTAGCCCAGGACCTATTCTCCAACTTCTATGGAACCCCTCTGCCCTGATGACCCTGTCTATGCCTCTAGTATCCGGCAGGACTATTAACATCACTGAAGTCACTTATGATGATCAAAGGACATTAGAGGAAGAAGCAGGGAGAGAGACATTATGAAGATCTTTCAGAGTGGCGGACTGTCTTCCTTTTCTCCAGTAACACGGGACATATTGCTGTTCAAATTAAGAGCACTTGCTGAGATTTTAACAGAGACTAAAAGCTCTGACTCAGGAGTCGGACAGACTGGACTTGAATCCCAGCTCTTCTGTACCTTACCTGTATATAGAAGGGACATGAGTATAAAATGAATATAAAATAATATATTCAATCAATATAACATATAATATATTCATCAATATAAAATAATCAATAAATACTTTTTTGTCTATTGGGGATAGGTCACATTCAAAGGGGGAGAATTAATTATTTGCTCGTAGAAAACAAGATTTAGCACATTTATTTTTTATTTTAGTAGTTCTAGTTGGAAAAACAGAATCACAAATCTTTATAGAATATAAATTGAGATATTTTGTACAATTTAGTATGGAGAGAAGATGAAATGGAAGAAAAAAATTAAAATGATGATGGCTTGAGCCAAAAAAAAAAAAAAAACGGAAGAAATCTTGAGAAGCCAGTGAGGTGTAGAGAAAAAGAATAGGAAAAAGAAAAAAGGGAAAGAGGCATTAGGTATTGAAGGGATGTCAGCTGGAGGGCATGTCCTGTAATTCATGTGGTCTTCCAGCTTCATCCAATACCGTCACTCATTCTTCCTGCCTTTTCGAATATTTATTAAGTCATTAACCTTGTTCCCAGCACTTAATTGCATTCAAGATAACGACGGGATGTGAAAGTAGACAACCAGCTGTTAGAAATACAGAATAGGATATGGAACTGAAACCAGAGAGGGAGAATAGGAAATGGAAAACAGAGGGGAAAGAAAAATGCAAAAGACAAATTCCTCTAAAGAAGAGAGGACAAAAGGGCCAGGAACTAAACCTTGGAGAAAATGTGCTATTAGGCACAAGGAAGAAAAGGAAGGGCCTGGGCCAGGCAGGGTGGCACCCAGAAAGCCAAGTGCAATAGAATTTTATGAAAGAAGAGGTGCCAGTTGTTATAGAGGTCAAGTAGGCGATGGGCTACCAACACTCGGTCTGTCCTGAATAACATTGACCTTCAGTTTTGTTACTTTTGGTATTATCTTTGTGAGTGCACCCTGTGGCCAATGCCCAGCTTGAGAAATATATGGTAGAACGTTATCAACATCCAGAAGTTTCTTTCACGAGCCTTCCAGACATGATCACTCTTTTGCCTTCCCCTAGCATAGCTTTTAGTATGATAATTTAGAATTTTTTTAGTGTATATTGTCTGTCTTCTTTTGCTCAGAGAAACTGTTTCTGAGCTTTTCTCGTGTTGGAGCATGTTATAAGAGTTTATTCATTTTAACTGCTATGCTTACTTCATTATACCACAAAATATTTCTCCATTTTATTGTTGACGGACGTTTGAGTTGCTTCCAGTTTTTAAATGATTGTAAATAATACCATGATGAATGTTCTCATCCGTGTCCTTGCTGCCTACGTGTATTTCTTCGGTGTTGATGGGCACCCAGGAGTGAAATCACTAAGTCACAGGCCATGCATCTGTTAGGCTTTAGGTGACAGTGGCAAATGATCTGATTAGACAACCTCACCCAGTGCATGAGAATTCCAGTTGTATTATATCCCGTTCAACACTGTGTATTGTCTGCTTTTTTAAGTTATGACAATGCTGGTAGGTATAGTGGTACCTCATATGGTTTTATTTTGTATTTCTTCATAGGGTTAAGCAATTTTCCTCTACTTATTGATCACGTTTTGATAAAGGACATGTCCAAGTCTTTCTCCCAGTGTTTTTAGGTTGTCTTTCTTTCTCTAATGGCATTGTCAGAGTTCTATACATATATTTCTGTTGGACACAATTACTTTTATGTTTATGGGTATGCGTGTGTTTGTGTGTACAGCAAACATGTCCAATTCTATGACTTGATTGTCACTTTCTTAATTGTGGCTCTTGACAAAAGTTCTTAATTTTAATATGCCCTGTGTATTGATATTTTTATGGTAAATGTAGTTTTCCTATTTAATTTTTGTCTTTACAAATGTCATCAGGTTTTCTCTTATTTTATTTTTGAGAAGCTTTGCTTTATCTTATATAGTTCTGTGTGCAGTCTTCCTGCCATTGATATTTATAATTAATGTAAGGTGGGGACCAATAACCATTTGTATCCAGTTGACCAAGCGCCACTTTTTCTTTATTCTATCAGTGGCACCTTGTCATATGCCCCGTGCCCTTGAGTGTGGGAATCTGATTCTGGACTCTCCTCTGTAGCACTGACCCACTGTCCAGCTTCTGGCTAATGTCACACTGTTCTTCCTTCTGCATTCTTGGGGTTTGATTTTCTAGTTCCTTGTGTTAGGTATTTAGAACATTCATTTTAATCTTTCCTTCTTTTTAATATATGGATTTGAGACTATAAATATCCTTCTAAGCACAGCTTTATTTATATCTGTCTCATAATTTTTGAAAGGAAAAGTTTATAGTAATTTATATACAGCAAAATTCACTCTTTCTTACATACAATATGATGAGTTTGACCACTGTACAGAGGTACACCGCTCCGACTACCACCAAGCCAATATGTGGAATATTCCCAGACCCCAAAACATTCCTTTACCCCCTTGTACAACTGGTCCTGTTCTACCACCCCAGCCCTTCTCAGTCACTGATCTGCTTTATGTTCTGGTAGTTTTACCTTTCCAGAATGTCAAATAAATACAATATACAGCCTTTCACATGATTGATATATTTCTATAGTTACGGAATTTATCCATGATGTTCTATTTTATTATTAGTTACTATTATCAGCTCTTTTTAATCTCTTACTATGCTGCAATTATAAATTAAACTTTATCATAGGTACGATTGTATAGGGAAAATATAGTCTATGTAAGATTCAGTCTCATCAGTGGTTTCTGCGGAGGTCTTGGACAATATCCCTCATGGAAGCGGGAATTGTCATATCAAGAAGAAACAGACTTCCCCCCTCCCAGGGGTATTTATGTGCTGCATTTTCTTTATCATTTAGTGCAAATATTTTCTTATTTTCATCAAAACTTCTACAATAACCTTAGATTGTTTATTTAGTTATTAATCTAGTAGATTATTAATTTCCAAATATTTCTGGATTTTTCTTGTTAAGTGGTTATTATTCACTTCTAGTTTAATTAAACTATGGTTAGGTAAGACTTGATTACAGCACAATATACGGGATCTAGTCTGGTAAATGTTTCATGTAAACTTATGAAAAGCAAATTTCATTGCTGGGTGCATTATTTTATGAATGTATGAATTATTCCAATAAAAAGGGGATGTTCAAATCTTTTCTATGCTTACTGGGTTTTTTGTCTGCTTATCTTATCAGTTACTCTGATGCATTAAAATCTTTTATTGTGATTGTAAATGTGTTTATTTCCCCTTTTACCTCTGTCAAGTTTTATGTATTTTGAAGCAATCTTAATTAGGCGCATAAAATGTAGAGTCATATCTTCCTATCAATTATTGATGTTAACTTTTATAATTACAAAGTGTCCCTGTTATCTCTAATAATGCTCTTATCTGAAAGTCTTTTTTGTTGGATATTATATAGCTATCCTCATTTTCTTTTGGTTAGTGTTTATATTGCATATCCTTCATTTTTTTACTAATGACTTTTGCATCTCATATTAAAAATGTGTCTCTTGTGCGGCACCTGTGGCTCAAAGGGTGCCGGCCCCATATGCCGGAGGTGATGGGTTCAAACCCAGCCTCAGCCAAATACTGCATAAAAAAAAAGATGTGTCTCTTGTAAGCATCATAGAGGTTTCTTTCCTTTTTGTACTCAATCTGATAGCTCTCTACTAATTTTGTATAATTACTGATATAGTTGTATTTATATATGGCATATCCCATATATATCACTATTTGTTTTCTACCCTATTTGACCAATTTATTTTACTTTCTCTTTTTCTCTCATGGGTTTTTTTTTTCCCCTTCTCTGGGTTCTCTGCATTTTTCTTTTTCTTTATTCTTACATTTTATAATTGAAAAATAAAAGTTATACATATTAATGGTACATAACACGATGTTTTTATATATGTATATATTGTACAATGGTTAAATCAACGACATGTCCATTGCCTCACAAACTTTCTTTTACCATCTTTATTTTTTCTTATCCCTGAAATCCTGGAGCATAGTAATTTTTGTCCCCCTGCTTGACCAATGTGCCCTGAAATGCTTATGGATTGAAAAATGCCTTAAGGGGAAAAACAAGGGAAACCTTGATCTTATAAGAACACATTTCTCTTCTCTTTGGGATTCAAGTCCCTCAAGGCTTGGCTGCCTTCGTTGCTCTTCCATGCCTTTGTATATTCATGAATTTCTCAATCCAGAATTTATAGCTGCTTTCTGCAAAAGATTGATATGAATTACTGGTCCATGATAGCCTGGAGTTGCTGAAATCCATGTTCACAAATATTTCATACTATAGGAATGTGCTCCCAGTGTAACATTAATTTGAACAGACATTTAATAGTTGCAGTTTTGTTTTCTAAATATATGAAACAAATTTATAGACATGATGCATATATACTGAATGTAAGATTGGAATTGTACACATATACACATATACAAAAGAAACACATCACAGTGGTTAATGCTAGGTAATGAGATAACACTTAATTTTTCTTTTTTTTTTTTTTTTTTGAGACAGAGCCTCAAGTTGTCACCCCTGGATAGAGTGCTGTGGCATCACAGCTCACAGCAACCTCCAATTCCTGGGCTCAAGAGAGTCTCCTGCCTCTGCCTCCCACGTAACTGGGACCACAGGCACCTGCCACCCAGCCATTTTTTGGTTGCAGCCGTCATTGTTGTTTGGCGGGCCCAGGCTGGATTCGAACCCACCAGCTCAGGTGTACGTGGCTGGTGCCTTAGCCCATTGAGCCACAGGCACCAAGCCAACACTTAATTTTTCAATAGCTTTTGATGTTTTCCAAATTTGCTGCAACACTTTGCTTTTGCATCATGAAAAAGACATTGTTTTAAACATAAATGCTTTAGTGAAGTATATTTAAACACCTAAGGGAAAGTTAAATTGCTGGACATTTTTATTCTCAGAAGAAGACTTGGGGCCAGAAAATGTTCCGTTTGGACTGGACTAAAGACAATTGGCTAACTCCGGGGGGAGAGATCAGCTTTCAGTATCTTATGCCATTGGCACAGGAACAGACTGTAAGTGTAAGCAGTGTGGAAGGAGAACAAGGATCATATTGGCCTTTTCAGCAAGTCTGGTGTGAGCTTTGGGAGACAGATGAAATGCAACTTCCTTTAATTGTTCATTATTGAGTCATACTGTTACCTTGGCCTGCCTTGTCTGGGACACAGCCCCTGGCATAGTTTTCGCTCCTGTAAATATACTATCCCCTCAGGGATGGGTTGGTGTATTTGAGGGAATAACTGTAGTTTAATCTGTACTTTTTCTCTTTTCTAGGGGAAAGGAAGAATATTACAGCAAAGGAATTTTGGAATCATTCAATGCTTCAAAAGCATTCAACCCATTAAAATTACTCTTTCCAAAGAATTGTCCCAGTAGAATAGCACCTCATGGTTTAATTATTACAGTGCTCTATGCCTTCATTATTCTAAATTAAATTGGTACTAGTGCTATAGAATTAGTATAGCCCTTCCCCACCATAAACTTTAATTTACCTCGGATGGCCAGTGAAACTGGGCATGAAACAGTAGTTAAGCTCCCAGGGCCTGAACCAGACAATCTGAGTTCAAACTTTTGCCTTGTTTATATATATATAAACAAGTGTGTTTCTGTAAGGAATTGGACTCTGTTTTGAGACTTGAGGAAGTATCACTTGTTAGAGGTATTGTTTCAATCAACCAACCCTTTCTGTGCCCTAGTTACAACAACTGCAAGAGGCATTTCCATTTGACAAAAGGTTTGTAGTTTATAACTTCACATATCTTATATCCTTCGGTTCTTATAACTTAGCAAAATTGTCAGGGAAGATCTTGTTACATTAAATTTTTTCATGAAGAAGAAGCAGATACAAGTTAATTTTAGCACTTTTAATGATACCTATTTCTCCTCACTGGTTTTGCAGAGAATAAAACTGGATTTCAGTAACATTCTCTTAGTCATAAAGTTAACAATATTCGTGGAAGTAGATCTAGGTATTAATTGTTTTCAGATAAAGTATGCACTATGCTCTCTATTTTTTGAGCATTACAAATAGAGATGCAAAAACAGAAATAATCAAGTTGACTTTGACTTTTGTTTTTTGTAGAGACAGAGTCTCACTTTATTACCCTCGGTGGAGTGCTGTGGCTTCACAGCTCACAGCAACCTCCAACTTCTGAGTTTAGGCGATTCTCTTGCCTCAGCCTCCCGAGTAGCTGGGACTATAGAGGCCTGCCACACGCCCAGCTATTTTTTTGTTGCAGTTCGGCCAAGGCTGGGTTTGAACCCGCCACCCTCAGTATATGGGGCTGGCGCCCCACCCACTGACCCACAGGCACCACCCCAAATTGACTTTGATTTTGAATTTGAATAATTGAATGCCTTTTAACTTGACTGGATTTAGAGGAAAAAAGTACTTTGGAAGTCAAACATTTCATCCTTTCCCCTTCATTCTCCCTTTCCCAATTAATCTAAATTAGAAGGTTGGATCCTTGGTTCAGTGCTGTTTTTATTATACAGCTCAGTGTACAGGAATACTTCATCTGAAGACTTAAAAAAAATAAATTTTATTGTGTAAATTTGGGGTTTGCAACATATCACAGGATACATACAGATAGTAAAATGTTTACTGTAGTGAAGCAGGTTAACATTTCTGTTATCTCAAATACTCTTTTATGACAAGAATAGCTACAATCTACTTATTTAACAAAATGTATTTAACAATACAATACAATTTGATTACCTATAGTCCTTGTGTTGGATATTAGTGCTACTTTGTATCTTTCAGCCTGTATCACCTAATCCTTCCCCCCACCCATAAGCACAGTTTAATCCTCTGTGTCTGTGTATCTGAATTTTTTTAAAGATTTTACATGTAAGTGAGATAATGCCACATTTTTCTTTCTGTGTCTGGCTTAAATCTGTTAATCACTTCCTCCAGGCCCACCCATGTTGTGCAAATGGCAAGATCTACTTTTTTAAAGCTGAATAAAATTCCATTGTGTATACATACAGCATTTTATTTATCCATTTATCCACTGAAAGAAACTTAGTTTGTTTCTCTATTTTAGTCATTCTGAATAACGTGCAGTGAACAGGGGTGTGCGGGTATTTTTGATGAGATTGTTACTTCATCTTTGGGGGGGTAGATACAGAGAAGATGGATGGCTGGATTGGATGGTAGTTCTACTTTTAATTTCTTTAGGAAAATTCATACTGTTTTCAATAAAGGCTGCTACTCTACATTCCCACCAACACTATACAAGGGCTCCCTTTTTTTCACACTCTAGCCAATATTTATTGCCTCTTTTCTTTTTGATTATAGCCATCCTAATAGGTGTGAGGTGGTTGAACACATTTATTGACAGTGGCAAACAACACTACCCATTTTTGACAATGAACCTAGGGAGAGGTGAGCATGAGAAGAATTCCAAAACCCTCTACCAACAGTAATCCTTTAAGTCACTTCATTTTTTGCCAGATTAAAATTCATTTAAGTGTTGTATTCTAAAAACATCTCTTCACCTTACTTTTCAGATATCAGTTATTTATGGATGTCTGTAATTTAAGGGAATATGTATTTGTCTGTCATCACGGACAGAATCTCTATCAGATTTTGCTACTTTCACAGAGGCAAATGTCAGAAGGGAAAATCTGAAGTTTAATTTCAGGCTGGAAAATTCCTATGAAGAGAGGTCTCATGTGGTCACATCGCCTCTGAGGGGATCCTACTGTTCAAGTTCAGTTTCCACCCAGAATCTGTTCATTTCCTTTCTGGCCTTCAGTGTGAGGTGTATGAGTAAGAAAGATGCACTTGATTAGGTGACTGTTTTCACCAAGGACTGTCAGGGGGAAACGTCAACACAGAAATTAATTTTCAATCTTGGTTGAGGCATGAAATGATTCATGTAAAAGAAACTTTTAAATAATGTTTGTTAAACCAACACTGCTCTTGGAGGATCGCATTAGTTCTAGTACTCCTTTGTTTCTGCTTTCAAATGGTTAAAAATCAAAGATCCTAAGGGCTAGAGGAAAGGAAGAAAAAAGAGCTTTTGAACAAAATTGGAGAAAAGATGGGAAATCAACGAGCTCTGATGGGTTGTTCTGAGTACGGGAAACCACCCATGATTAGATGCTTCAGATCTCCAGATTGGGCTGCTTGTCAATAGCATTTTGAAGGTAGATGGAGAAGGTCACAGGAAGGACATTTGCTTTTACATCCCAAACTCAGGGAAGTCTATCTTTCTCCTTAGGTGTGCATATGTTAGTGAATTCACATGTGCACTGCACTGAGTTCTCGCCATGTCTCAAGCTCTGTCTTAATCTCTCTGTATGTATTACCAGAGGTAAACCCTAGGGTTTACGGACTTTGACTATATTTATCCTATAAAAAAGTAAGCAGTTAGGAAGTCAGGTCATCCAGCTAGTAAGTGGCAATACTTAGACTGTGTGAGTATGCCTGTCTGCGTGTGGGGGAATATGTATTTCCAACATTTTGGCCTGCTAACTCCTTCACCCTCTCTCAGATTGTGAAAATTCTATCTTGAATCTCCTCAAAGGGGGTAAGAAACAGTCTCAAGAGAAATGAAGATTTCAGGGCAAATAAAATGACAATGCTTAGACAACATATCACTGTCTAATCAGAGCGTTAATATGTATCACAGGAGGGAAGAAGCGGGCCAGGTGCGAATATCTGACCTTCTAGACATTTCTTTATTAAATCAAAATCAGGTGAATCAAAAAGAATTTAATTATTCCTCTTTTAGGTTATTTCTATTTATAATGCTAAAAAGAGAACATAAATGTGTATATTATGAGAAAGCAATTCAGATTTCAATCTCACACATACCCTAGAGATATTTCAGTCCCATCTTTAGTGATTCTCCACTCATCTCCAGGAATATCTCAAAAGTAATGTAAAAGCCAAAAAGGAAACACATATTTACCATATAACAACTGTGACAAAGTCAGAAAAGGCCTGTATTTGGGGTCTGAAAATCTGAATTGAGCAACTGGACTCGCCATTTACAGTGCATGAGTGAACATTCCCGAGTTCTTGCTTGATAGACACCTCCGATGACACCAGTGGCCTGCTGGTTTCTCCCCTAGAAGCTGTTCTGCCTTTAATTCCTCAAACCTGCTTCTCGTTCTTCGGTCCTCCCTCCTCCAAAACCCCAGCTAGTGCCCTTGATACCCATGCTCCTCTTCTTGCTACGTCACCTTCTGACTCGCTGGGCGTTCTTCATCTAGAGAGGATGACGTCAGCTCTTGGCTCATGGTGACCCATTCCATCTCCATCCATGCTCATGGTGAGCTCAACACCCCCATGGGGTGACCTCAGATGACTGGTTTCTTCGTTTTGTCGCCTCCATTTATTTTTCCCCCTCCATTCCTAAACTCAACACCTACTCCCTTGGGCAGTGCCCTTGGTCATTAAGCGCACCAGCTCTGTCCCAAGCACAGCTTTCTCTGAGCCTCCCTCCCCTTCCTCCAGCACAGGACTCTGTGATCCTCCCCCACCAAGAGCTCACTCATGCGCGCCACTCTTCATTTCTCACCCATCCATGTCTCTTTTTCTTTCATTTCCTCTTTATTCCACTTAGGTTCTACTCCTAGGTGTCAGTATCATCACTGCTTCCATCACACTCGCCTGGGGAAACCACATGCACTTGTCTAACTTCCCTCTCTCCTTATGCTGTGACTGAGCGACTGAGCTGTGGCAGCTGGTTTCGCTCGGAATTTGTGGCCACAGACTTCAACTGTGTTTGGCAGTCCTGCTATTTACCTTATTTGTTTGCCTTCCCATTATTGTGAAGTGATTTTTTTCATAAAACACATACTCTCCCAGTTCCTTTATGATGACTTTGTTTTCTACTTTACAAAAAAACAAAAACAGATAAACAACAGCAACAAATAGAAGATGTTAAAACTATCTTTCTACGCCCAAGTATAAAAAAGTATGAACACCTGTACAAGTCCACGCATTTGTATCTCTTCCTGATAATGTGGAGGAAGAATCCTTTCATTTAGACTTGGCTCCTTTCATTTTTGGCTCTAAAGAGTCTTTGGTCAGTGGTTCCCAATTTGTCTGCATTAACTAATCCCTGTCCTGGGTCATTTCTTTTAATGTATAAATACTGTCCAGTGTAGCCTGTACCCTCACGTCCTTTTTAATCTGCTGTGCCATTTTTTTCTGCTGACCTTTTCATCAGAACTTGAAGTTGTTGACTCGAGTCCTCATTTCTTTACTTCCTGTTCATTCCTCAGCTCCTCCCAGTCTGGTTCTGTCTCCACCATTCAACTAGATTTATACTTTGGAAAGTTTCCAGTGATTCTCACATTGCCAAATCCAGTGGATACCTTCCTGTCCTCATCTACCCACCCCTTGCAGCAGTATTTTATACCCTTAAACATTGACTTGTTTTTGAAAAACACTTTTCTCTTGATTTTGAGGCACCATACTCTCTTAATTTTCTTCTTACTGCAGCTTCCAATGCTAATATCATTTGGATCTTAACATTTACAAAACTGAATAATTCATTCTGCCCTCTACTAACTTGTGTTGCTTCTTTCCTCACCTATTTTCCCCATTTCAGTAAATGTTCCTGTCAGTTATCCAATCACTAACTCCTTCCCTACAAAAACAAAGAGAACGTTTGATTCATTATTTGGTTTTCTGAATCACCTATGACTGTCTTAACATCCTCTGTATCTTACTTATAACTCATATTCGTTAGAGGAGATTCGTTCTAGGGCTTGCTAGATCACTGTCTAACATGACAGACATACAATAAATATTTTTCAAGGACAGCTCCCATATCTCTTCATCCTGTCTTGAGCATGTCACAGCCTGAAAGGCTACCTAACATTTGCCCATCTTTGTATACTCAAAGCAAAGAACCAGGAAACAAACAACACATGCAAAACTATCTCTGTTAAACTGAAAAATTATTGATCCCTTCATAGACTTTTTTTCTCTCATTTCTCCTTTTCTGAAAGAAATACACCAAGACGCTAACAAGGTTGGTAAATAAGGGGAATAACACAATAATTTGATCTTAGTTCAAAGACCTCTTACTTATTACAGAGTTACAGTTCTAATGTCTCTATTATGGATGAATAATTGGAGATAAGGAGGGATTAATTTTCTGAGGTCACATGACTAGTTACGGGTGTTTTGATTTCTAGACCATAATGCTGATACATAGAGTCATTCATGTGCTCTGAACTAAAGAACCCAGGATATGTCTTTTGTTGGACACATATGGATTTATACACAATTTGTCAATCTGTTGTCACTTTTTAAATGACCATTGATTCTCAAGATCTATTACTAGAGGAAGAATCAATCTGCAAGTGATATACCATATATGTGCTAATGAATTTGGCCTCATGGTAGGTAGACACTCAACAAGAGGAGTATTCAGGTTAACTACATACTTCAGGGACATTTCAAAGATTAGTAAACATATGATTGAGTCATGGGAACTTTTGGAAATACAGGCATTTGTGGACCATTAAACATTTCTCACTTGAGTTTGACAATGGCCCATCTATACTTTATCTAGGAGAGCAAAACATAAACGTGTTCTTTGTTAATCCATTTCAATTCACTGTATATCAGTATCATAATTCCATTCAAAAATAAAATTTTGGAAATAGAAATACATTTTTTAAAAAATGAGAGATTTGATATTGACATACAGCTCCAAATTTAAGAATCTGGAAACACAATTTAAAGATATTGGCGATCTCTCTTGTCCTTTCAGTAATGTGCCCCTACAGTAGGAGAGATTGGTGAAAGCATTTTTTTTTTTTGTTGGAAGGAATCCAAGAGCGTATTGATTGGGTCTCACTTTTCATACTTCAGAACCTATACTTTAAAACCAGAAGGAAACAAATTAGTAGAGGTATAGCCAGAGCTTTCATCTTAATAAACATGGACAGAAGCAAAAGTATGTTATTTAAAAAACATGCTGACTGCACACAAAGATAGTTTTATGGTTAAACTATTTAATGTAGCAAATTGACAGTGGAGAATTAAAGTTTACTAGGGTTTTCCAGCAATAATCTATCATTTATACAGAAACTCTTGACTATATGCTGATGGCTGGGCTCAGGAAGGGAATAGACGAAACATAAAAGAGATGCTCATTCCATGGTGGACACAGTCATCAGTGGGTCAAGAACACCCATCATGTCAGTATGGAAACATTCTTCTCCTCTGGAAAACTCAACATTTCAGCATAAATTTAACTTTTCCCAGAAAGAGGTTTCTAATCCTTTTAGAAACTTGTGTTGCCCACTGAATTTTGTCTTTATCTCTTTAAGTTAGGTATTATACTATATTAAAATTATTTTATTTTAGAAATATTGAGGCAATGTTTACAATGAGGTCAACATTGACTCTTACTTTCCATTGCATCTTTAGCTTTGTATATAATAGATATTAAAAATATATTTGTTAATGAAACAAATGCATGAATAAGATATATGTGTGTGGTGTATGCATGCACACATATATGTACACATGCATCTCAAGAACACATGATCCTGGGGTGGGAGGCTGCCGTGGCTCACACCTATAATCCTAGCACTCTAGGAGGCCAAGGCAGATGGATTGCTTGAGCACAGGAGTTTGGGACTAGCCTGAGCAAGAGTGAGACCCTGTCTCTACTAAAAATAGAAAAAAAAAAAAATCCTTAGCCAGGCCTTGTGGCAGACACCTGTAGTCCCAGATACTCTGGAGGCTGAGGCAAGAGGATCACTTGAGCCCAAGTGTTTGAGGTTGCTGTGAGCTATGATGCCACAAAACTCTACCCAGGGTGACAGAGTGAGACTCTCTTGTTCAAACAATAAAATAAAATAAAATTACATAAAATAAAATAAAATAAAGAACTGATAATACTGAGAGAGGGATCTAATGACTGGCTAGAAACGAGGCATGCTTTGGGAGTTCAGACGAAGGTGGTAACGGTGAAGTCTGGGTGGACTAGGATGGTTGGTGAAAGAAAACAGAGCCATTGCTGGGCCTTGGGATACAAATGGCAGGATTTTGGTAATGATTAAGCAAGAGAAGAAAAGGGTCAGGCCAAGGTCAGAAATGGGGATAAAAGTCAGTTGCAAACCCTTGTCCTTTGCCATACCTGTCGGGTAATACCCTGGGGATATTAACTTTTGCTCTACCCTCTCTTTCCTCTCCTTCCCTCTGTTTTGTCTGCTCCACACGGACACCACAGTCTGTCTTCTGAACTTTTCCAGAAACCTTTGCCACATCATCACAGTCCCACTCTTCGGCTGAGTGCATGTCATCTAAGTTGCAGATTTTGCCCCAAAGAGGATTTATTCATCTCATCACCTCAGCAACTTCATTGGATTTTGAAACAATTTGAAATGTTTCCTCCATCTACACTATTTAGCTTTTCCTTGCTCTATTATCCCCTTTCAGTAATTATATTACTCATAGAAAAGACAATCTGATAGCACAGAAAAAATGGTAGAAATTAACACTTAATTATCACTGTATCCCTTCTGCCTCTGCTTATTACTGAGTACAGAGCGAGGACGTCTTAACATCAATGCCTAGAATGATGGCCGCTAATAAATAACTGCTCTCTGATTGTTCTCTCTACACACACCTGGAGGTATCACCAGTGGGAGAGAGACAATGATGTGTTGGCTATGTACTTGGCTTTGAAAGAAAGGCATTACTGAGTCATTACTAACCCTGGGAAAAAGCAGGAGAGGTCAGTGGAGAGAGGACAGCTCAGTGAGAATGTGGAAGAGTTGGATTGGATTCTGCCCCTCCATGAAGAGAGGAAATTCTTATATCTTGGAGAAATGAATCAAAGTAATCAACAAATCAGGTAAGATCTTAAGCCATTCACTGCCAGCACTATACTTCAGAGTGTATTAATTAGCACATTCTTTTATTTATTCCCCCCTCCTATTATCTAAGCTTTATCCAATAATTCATGAGTTCTGTAAAACAATTCATGATCATTGTCTGGCTATCTTTAAGCATCAGCAAGTTAAGGGGTGAAAGAAAAGATGAAGACCAGCATATGTCTGATTGTGCTCCTGATGGTGTTGTGAGTGCTGGGTGCTCAGCAGAGCTGAGACAAGAAAGTTTGGGGGTAACTCCGCTTCCTAACAATCTTATGATCACCATGCAAGACAAAGTTAGGATGAAGAGGGACTTTGGGTCTAGGTGTTAGTTGAGACTGGGATCTTCGATTACATTCTCTGTGGCTTTTTTCTGTAATTATCTCTTGGCTTCAAAGAGGTATAGTGAGCATGATATTCAGCAAAACTTCAGAAACTCAGGGATAACACAAGTCAGATGGTGCTGTAACCAAGATTGCATTTACTCAGCAGCCAAGCACTCAAGGTCTGAAATAAGGTCGGTTGAGGTGAAACCCTGTTCTTGTATGAAAGCCAATACATCTTGGCAATTAGGTTCAGAGGAAGCAAACACTTTTTTTCTGTTTTGCAAAAGTGATAGGTCATTTATTAATGCATTGATTTCAGCCAAAAAGCAAACAATTTTAAGTGTGTGTAGCTTGAGGGAAAGGGAAGTTTTCTATTTTAACACATTAATTACCACGCAAGTTGTTTTTAACTTACCCTTGGTTTGACCCTAGAGCCTGGGAAAGTATATATAACTCACACATCAGTTGACCTGTCTTGATCTAATAAAACACTGGGGCCCCACGGAGAAAAAATTTATTTTTCCTAATGTGGCAATCAATGTGTTAAAATTTCCATTCATTCAGTGATGTGTTCCTTATATTGTTTTTGTTGGTACTTACCCTCTGTCCCTAAGCCTATTTGTCAGTTGTAGGGTTTGTTTTTGGTTTTGTTTTGTTTTGTTTTGCATAGACAGAAAAGAGGGAACTTTCCAGCATGGAGAAGAGCAGACCTGTGAGAGAAATGAGAATTCCGTCACTCACTCTGACTCCACTGACTTTGACCTTGAACTTGGTCTCACCATAGGACCTCATCCACTTTCACTTTGCCTCTTGCAGGTAGCCACCAGATTGCTGCCAAACAATGTGATGTGACTATTTGCCCAGCTAAGGCATTCGTGGCAGGTGGATTGCTTCTGATTTTGTGCTATTGCTATTGTCCAGCGAGTATAAACCAGTGAGGGAGGCTGCTCAAAGGTGCACCTGGAGCCCCCTCCTTGACAAACTCCTGAGCTTGGCGTTTTTCGGTAAGGTAGAGACTATCCAGATGGCAGCTTCTGAAGGACCAAGACCAGCTCCTGAATCAGCCCAGTTTTTGCTCAGATGGCTTGGTGCCAGAGCCTCCTGTCATGCTGGTACAAGAGCCCAGCAGCTGCTGGCACAGCCCTGCCTGTGGGTCTGGCCTGCTGGGCTTCGTGTGGTGATAGGAAGGGGGACAAGGAGAGCACCAGGCTCCTGGAAACTCCACGGAAAAGAATTCTGGCTGCCTTGGGCTTGGGAGAAGATCTAGAGGCTATTTTAAGGGGCTCAAATGAGCCCAGAGAGTTCAAATTGAATAACTGAACGCACAGCTGTTATTTCCAAATAAGCTTTTACTCTCACAATTACCTCCCCCTCACACTGGGCTCTGAGAATATCCTAGATGTTGGTTTGAACAGACTGAAATGCTCTAACTACCACAAGAGTGGGAAGCTTAACCCCGGTAGCGAATGCAAGTGCGAGGCTTCCATCACTTGCTCAGCAAGGATGGTGAGAACTGTGCCTCCCTGCCTGGCTCTGTGCTCTGCGATCCTCCAGGACTGTGCTGAAAACAGAAATTGTAGAATTATGAAATGAGACAACCAGTGCTGCGCCTGGGTAAACAAAGGGACCGTGGGTCCAGGAGTGCCTGTAATCCCAGCACTCTGGGAGGCCAAGGTGAGTAGATCGCTTGAGCCTCAGGACTTCCAGCCCAGCCTGAGCCAGAGCGAGACCCCCATCTCCAAAACTAGCTGGGCACTGTGGCAGGTACCTGTAGTCCCAGCTATCTGGGAGGTTGAAGCAAAAGGATGGCTTGAACTTGGGAGTTTGAGTTGCTGTGAGCTATGCCAATGCACTCTACCCAGGGTGACAATGGGATTCTGTCTCAAAATAAAACAAAAACAAAGGGCCTATCTCAAGGAGTTCAGAGGGAGGGCCTTTAGTTTAGGAAGGCCTTTGCAAAAAGCCTTCCCAAAAACCATGACCTGTGAACCACAGCTGGGAGGAGGTGAGAGGCAGATGAGGGAGAGAGAGAGCATGGTATTAGGCCATGTGCAAGCTCAGGGGTGAGAAAGCTTCGACTTGCACCATAAACCTAAGCCGGCCATGTGCTAAGAGCGTGCTGAGAACGTCCCTTCTCATCCCCCTATTGTCTCTGAAGGCTGTTGGTGTGAGGGCTTGACGGCTCAGAGGTGTATCATAGGTTAGTTTTAGAAAACAGTTCTGCGAGTAAAGTGGTTCTCGGTAATCTGGGGATCCTATTATTATACCTTTGGCAACCAAGAGTATTTCTGCATCTCAGACATAAATGCCACAGACAATCATGTTCCGTGTCAGGTAAATCTGGGGATCTGAGGGAATTTAGAACAAAGTTTTAGACTATTACATATGTCTTGTTGGGCTGAAAGTATGAAGAAAATAGTGTTTCATGAGGTGTCAGGAGATCTGAATTTAAGTCCTAGCTCTGACAATTACCAGCATTTAATTTCCCCAGTGTGCTTCTGATCACCAGTAAAATGGGCTTAATAACACCCACTCTCTTTCCCATAAATAGTAATGACAACAAAATGAAATGATCTATCTCAAAGTACTTCATAAACCATAAAGTAGTGCAGGAAAGTGCAATTATCATCCACAACGATATGAATATACGTAATGCCACAGAACTGTACACGTACATAAGTGATTAAAATGGTAAACTTATGTCACATAGATTTTGCCACAATAAAATAATTAAATGGGGCAGCGCCTGTGGCTCAGTGGGTAGGGTGCCAGCCCCATATGCCGAGGGTGGTGAGTTCAAATCCAACCCCAGCCAAATTGCAACAAAAAAATAGCTGGGCATTGTGGTGGGTGCCTATAGTGCCCGCTATTCGGGAGGCTGAGGCAAGAGAATCACCTAACCCCAGGAGGTGGAGGTTGCTGTGAAGTGTGATGCCACGGCACTCTATCAAGGGCAATAAAGTGAAACTCTATCTCTACAAAAAGAAATTATTAAACGGTATAAGTTTTGCTATTTTTTTATTGGGCTGAACACTGAGAATTGAAAGTGTTCTAATACTGAAGTCTCTAAACGTGTGACCACAAATGTCTAGTGGTAAAAAAATGTATATATACATTTACTTCCTTTTTTTGTTTGTTTTGTTTGTTTTGTTTTTTGTTTATTTTGTTTTTTTTACATTTACTTCTTAATTACTGGTATATACTATTCTACTGGCAAGTGATATATATTATAAAACGCTGCTGTAAAGGCTAAACTAAAGAAAAGTATTTATTGGTTACTAGTTTTCTTTAGTATTAATTATACTTTCAAAGAGAGCCATGTGATTTTGATTTGCTGTTAACATTCTTGTTTTAAACATTTTGTTAGACAGCAATCTGAAGATGTTATTGTAAGTTCACTTGATTTCATTGTTCAATATTAAGAACTGGAAACATTATCTCACAGATTTCTAGATTCAAATAAAGCCAGATATATTGAATAAGCCTCTTCATGTCATGATACTTATTTTCAATCAAATTCTCTAATTGTACCATGTTTCTCTTGAAATTCTCTAAAGTAATTTTCCATCTTCCTGGGTGTCAGTCACTTGTTCAAGGAAACAAATGAGAAGATATTACATTGCAATATTTCAATAAATTAATTTAAAACTCACTAAAAGACTTCTTTTTGGAAGATTGCTTTTAGTAAGTTATAAAATTTTATTTCCATAAAATGGAAATGAGGAAATGAGAGGCATTGTATTTGACATGCACTGTTTTCAGGATTAAATTTTTAAAATGATAAAAATATTTTTAAACAGTAATTTTCAAATGTTTTCATCTCAAGACAAATTATTTTCTCTTGAAAATTAGCTTTTCTTACTCATTATCTGAAAAATCACCATTATAGCAGAGGGGCAAATTAACTGCATTTGTTTTGTTACAAGTTTTTGCTAAGTAACAGCACTAAGCTTGTCAGCACAAAATTTTTAAACATTTGAAATATTTGTCTTTTTGATACAAGAAAAACGTGTCAATTCATACACAAATATAAGCAAGGATTAATTGTGAATAGTTTCTAGATATTACCTAAATATATGAACATTCCATCGCTTTTTCCTGTGCCCTCATGAATCATAAGGGTTGTACACACTTTATTTTATAGCCTCTTCTCTAATAGTTATGAAAAGTAAAATTTCCCTATCTATTGGAAAGCCAGGAAATTGCTACTGATAAGAAAGCATGCAATGGCTGGGTTTGGGTCCCATCTTCCTTTGAGGAGGCAAGTATGCCCCAAAAGATGATGAGTATTCACTCTTCAGCCAGTATTTATCTCACTAGTCACTGAACCACCCAAATTCCAGTCTGCAAAGAGGTCATTTCCTTCTCACCTATGACCCCCACTCTCATGCTACACCTCTTCACCTTCCAACATTATATGTAGAGTCTCAAGATCTCAGTGCTTTAAAAAGAGCTTCCCAAACTTTTATTTACTCTTAAAGTTTGTCATTAATTAGCTGCTGAAGTAATACAATTTTGTGAGTCTGAATTTCTGTAGAAAGGATGAAACAGTATTTCAAAGAACCTTTCTATCTTTGACAATCTGATTAAATTCTGTGACTTTCTCTTAGCTAAGATGTACCAACAGGTAATTAATATGAATTGCTTGCATTAACTTTCCTCTATTCTTGTTATAAGTAAATAAGTATTGCATTGTAAATTAATTTATAAAAATGTGATAAATATATTTATTGAAGAGCATGGGAAATCAATACTGTTCTTTCTCTTAGCATTCTCAACAACTTTCATACATCTTAGATTTGGAACAGATTAATCTCTGAGTTTCTTATGTAGCATGACATTTTAATAAATTCAAACCCATCATTATAGGCCTTGTTTATCATTGATCTGACATTTAACATTTATAAATTGACATTGCAATTATTTGAATGCTTAGAATTATAACAGCAGCTAACATGAATTCTTCCATAAGTTCTGGTGGGAAAAGAGTATAACAACAATAAAGTATGATAATAATAATGGCAATAGGCTCGG
>CAUYON010103974.1:0-14812 GCA_963573935.1 Arctocebus calabarensis | reverse complement strand
GTTACTCATGTCTATTAGAGTTTTTCTTATAAATTGAGGTGCATTCTGGTTGGGTGCATAAATATTAATAATTGAAATCTCATCATATTGAGTATTACCTTTAACAAATAAGAAATGCCTGTCTTTATCCTTCCTTATTTTGGTTAGTTTAAAGCCTATTGTATCTGCAAATAAGATTGCAATGCCATTTGACCCATTTTAAAGGGAACAATTCAGTAGCGTTCAGCATATCCATGATATTGTCAGTAACATCAGTTTTATTAGCATATCCATGATATTGTACTGAAGCCAGAGGTTCCTGGCTTCATACTTGGTATCCCCAATGCTCACTCTGCTTCTAATGGGTACACTACCACTACCTAGTCCCAGAAGGTTTTCGTCGCCTCAGAAGGAGACCCCCTGTCTATCAGCACTCACGCCCTCTGTCCCTGGCAGCCCCTACCCTGCAGTCTGTCTCTGTGGATTTGCCTTGGTCTGGACACTTACTGCGAAGGGAACCATGAGCTTTTGCCCTTCTGTGTCTGGCTTCTTGTGTTTGGTGTAGTGACGCAGGGTCATGGTGTTGTAGCACACATTAAAACTTCCTTCCTTTTTACGGCTAAGTGATATTCCATCACACGGGTATTTGCTGCCTTGTATTTTATTCATTCATGAGTTAATGGCCCTTTAGTTCATCTCTACCTTTTGTCTGTCATGAGTAAGGCTTCTGTGAACGTTATGTACAAGTTTTTGTTTGAACAACTGTTTTCATTTCCCATGGTGGAATTCCTTGGTCATGTGGTAATTTATGTTCAACTCATTAAGTAGGTAACCTTTGACTGTTTTCCACGTTGGCTGTATCATTTTATATTCCCCAACCAAGTATGAAGGCCCTAATTTTTCTACAGCCTTGCTCTTCTTCATTTTTTAAAAATAGATCCATCCTAGAGGATATGAAGTGATATCTCAGTGAGTGTGTGCGTAATAGGCTATTTTTAGAACAATTTTAGGTTCATATCAAAATAGGAAGTTAGAGACATCTCCTATTTACCACCTGACTCTACTCTTGTATAACTGTTTTCTGAATATTTCCTCTTCAGTAAACCTTTTTTTTAAAAAAATATATATAATTAATGGACCAATGTGGACCAAGGTTCTATAGTTTATAGAACTCACCAAGGTTCTATAGTTTATCTTAGGGTTCACTTTTGGTGTTGAACATTTTGTGGGCTTGGATACCAGTACAATGGCATATATTACACATTGTGGGATCTGATAGAGAACGTTCCTTTTCTGTCCCCACAACCCTCACAGCTACTGGTCTCTCTATTGTCTATGGAGTTTTGTCTTTCAGAGCATCATATAGTATCAGCCTTTCCAGATTGGACCTTTCCACATAATGATGCACTTTTATGGTATTTCCATCTGGAGAGGTATCATGGCTTCATAGCTCATTTTCTTTTTAGCTATGAATTTTTTTTACTATTATCTTGCTATATGGTGGTTTATTTACCCATTTACCTATTGAAGGACATCTTGTCTGTTTCCAGGTTTTGGTAATGTTGAGTATGTTGTGCTCAGCTGAAGGGATCCCCCACATAAATCACCGAGAGACTAAATCCGATGCAATAGCAAGAGGTTTTATTTACAAGTCCGCCCGGGCTGGGGTCTCTCACACCTGGTGCAGCAGGAAAATGGAGAAGCCCACAGCCTGGAAAAGGAGGGGATTTTTAAGGGTACAGAAAGGAAAAAGGGAGGGGGTGTGGGGGTGAACTGATAGAGGTCTAGGGGACTGAGTAATACTTGTCCTTGGCTAGTCTGGGAAGGAGCTGCTATCACTTGGGGCAGACACAAGGAGGAGGGGTGGGGGAGGGAGTGAGTTACTTAATGCTTTCAGTATGCATGCTGCTGCAAAATGAAGGCCGAGGAACAAGATGGAGTTAGTTTTAATAAAACGGAGTCAGCTTGGTCCTTACAAGAAAGCTACTGTGAACACTACTTGCAGGTTTTGTATATCCATACAAAGGAAAACAGTTGCTACATCTTGTGGTCAGAGGATATTTAACTTTCTATGAAACTTCCAGATTCTTTCAAAGTAGCCTTATCATTCTGCATTTCCACCAGCAGTGAGTGAGAATTCCTATAACTCCACATTTGCCCACATTTGCTGTTGTCTGTGCCCTGGAGCTTGGCCCTTCTAATAGATAAATAGTGGGGTCTTTTTTTTGTTTTAATTTGCGTTTTCCCATTGACAAATTATGGAGAACATCTTCCCATATGCCTGTTAGCCATCTGTGTATCCTTTTTCCTCGAGGGGTTTGTTAAGGTGTTTGGCCCATTTTTTTTAAATCAGGATGTCTTGCTTGGTTTTGATTTGCATCTCCCGGACGAGTAAGGGTGTTGAGCTTCTTCTCATCACTTGATGGCCACTTATGTACCTTCCTTAGAGGAGTTCGTTTTATTTAGAGGGTGATAGGAAGCTTAGGGGGATTTGTAGCCAGGGAATTGATTTTCATATGATAGATCCTCTGCCTTCTGAGTACAGAATGCAGGGAGCTGAGAGATGACTTGGAAAGTATGTTTGGAGCAGGGGAGGGATGCCTGCCTGGGACTCGGGAGACAGTGGTTTGGGACCTTTTCTTTATTCTCTTTCTGACACCAACCACCTGGATGTGGCAAGCCACCAGTCCTTGGTGACACCCTCTGTAGCACTGGGTAATGACAAGTGATCATGGGAACATGTTTGGGTCTAATGGGGCCATGAGTTTGGAGATCCCACCCGTGGTCTGGGATGGAGCAGTAGCTCGGGGGGGGCGGAGTGGACCCCTCCCTGCAGCAGCTTGAGGACAGTCTGGGTCTCAAAGTCTAATGGGTGAGTCTGTGGTTCTGGTCTCTTATTTCAGCTGGGTCCTCCCTGTGCTGTCTGGAGAGAAAGACAGTAAAGGTGGAAGAGAGAAGAAGGTGGGGTGGAGAGTCAGATGTGCCTGAGCTGTGTTTTCTTCTCCCCCACGCCCTTCCCCTCTGTCTACTGGGTGGACCATACCATTGTCTCAGATCCACAAAGGGCTAGGAGGTGGCTGAGCCTTCCAGGGTCTGGGCAGCAGAAGGGTTGACCCCAATGTGTGGTCCTTTAGGCTCAGGCCTTAAAAAGTTTAGCCTGGTCCCACCTCTCCTCTCCCCACTGGGCTGGTCTGTGGAACTTTAGTGTTAAATCCTGTCATTTAGTGAACTTGAACTTTTTACCAATTGTCCTTTGTGTAGAATTAAATTTGTCAGGTTAAGTGGGTAATATGGTGATAGCGTTTGTACGTGCTCAGATTTTATAGGGTGTGTGGGTATCTCTACCCACTTTACCCTTAAACAGATGAACAGATGACGAGGCCACCCTGGGTCCTGTGACATGACAAGCCTTCTGTATCATCTGCTTCCACCCCTGTCACTGCTTATATTGCTGTGTCTCCCTGTCATGGGCTCCTACTTATTCTTGTCTTCCTAATGCCTGGTTCCATTGTGGACACTTACCTGGCCTTTAGTTACTATTAATATCTGCTAAATGACTGACTGAATCAGGGGTCTCGTCATGACCAGGGAGGTTTGTCTGCGCAGCCTTTGCTGAGACACCAATGAAGGGAGATTGCTTTACAAAATTAAAAAAGCATACGTTCATGATAAATTCATGCTAAAAAAGAGATTGTTGTCTTTTTATAAAGACATATACCTAAGCTGGCATAAAGTTTCCTAATTCAGGTTCATTCTATGTGGCAGTTGAAGGCAGCTACCAAAATGTCTTACGCTTGTGGGACCTCCACTGTCCTTCTTCACGTTTTCTTTGTAGCCCCCTAAATCTCCAATGCAATGTGGACTGTGTCTTCTGAGATGCTGTTTCTACTCCCTGGCCAGGGAGCTGAGAGCTCAGTTCATGCTGTTCTAGAACCATTGATCTGTTCATTAGCTGAGTGGTCTTGGGCATTTGTGGCTCTCTCCCTCAGCACCAGTTGCATCATGATCTGTTAGGTTGGGGTTTTGAAGATTGAATGAAATAAAATATTGCAATGTCCAGTATCATATTTGGTCTGAGAGTCTTGACCACTTCCCTCCATGCATTCTTTGTCCCTTTACCTTTAGTATGTTCTTTCTCAATCTTCCACTCCTAAATCCTACATTGTTTTCAAGCCTCAGCTCAACCTTTACCTTTAGTGCATCCAGTGTACATTCATGGAGTGCTGGGTCTGGGTCAAGTAAAGAAGGGCTTCTGTCCTGGAGGTGAAGTTCTGAGAGAGGTGCGAGGATCCAGGCACACCGACAATGCCATGGGAGGCTGATACTCGAGAAATGATAAAGTGGGGTAAAGTGCCAGACAATTGCTGAGAAGAGATAACAGGCTACTTGGACATGAGACATGAGCTGAGACCAGGAGGAAAACTGAGGAATATCTCTCAACAGTCTTGGAAAGGGCTTTGAAGCACAGGGAAGATTCAGGCCAGTAGCGGCAGGGGTATCTAAGCAGGGTGGGGGGAACAGTAGGGAGGCCTGTGTGCTGAGGTGTCTTGGAGGAAGGGAATCCTTCACGTAGAACCAGAAAGTAGGTCATGTCAGGCCACCTTGGCCAACATGAGGGTGTAGAGTTTATTATCCAGCAGATCAGAGGTCATTGGGGGTGATATGAATGGAGCTACTTCTTGGAAATCTTCCACCTGTTGTCTGCCACACACAGAAGGGGCCATGGAAAGAGGGCGAGAAGAGAAGCAGAGAGGCTGAGAGGTGAGAGGTGACGCATCAGGAGGTGGCCAATTGCTAGCGCCTAAGTAGTTTAGAACTAAACATGTCTTCCTGCAGCCTCCCTGTGGTTCCCTCCATGCCCGTCTCCCCTACTCTGCATTGTACACACATACTCACACACACACTTTACCTGGCAGAAAACCAGATGCTCCAGCCGTGCCCAGAGGCTAGTATCCCTCCAGTCCAGCCTTCCTTTCCCCCTTTACTCCATGTTCCCATTCTCATTAGCATCTGTCATTAGCTTCACAAGTGCAGCCCTTTGAGTAAATAATTGGGAAGGAAGCATGGGCAGAAAACTCAAGATCTTGCCAGGCACACACAAGCTAGCCTGGACTCTCCCTGTTTGCCGCAGTGCGCTTCTGTCTACTTAATCTCCACCTTTCCCCTGCTAGATGTGTGTGTTTCTACAGATGAGGAACATTGGGGCCTGAAGATCTTAAGCTACTGGCCTCGATCTTCAGAATGAGAGAGCTCCAGCCTGCACTTTCTGTGCATTTGCCCAGAAATGCACACTAGAGTAGGGAGTGGAGCCAAAGCACATCTGGCTTTGGAGGCTCTGAGCGGAAAGTCCATGAAACAGAGCAGATGCTGGGCATTACCTGGGTTTTAGAACTCCTGAGCCTGGGCCTAAGGAATCATTTATTCTGGGGCCAAAGAATCTCAGTAGAGATTCTCGGCAGATCTCTTACTATGTAGACAAGTAGGTGACAGTGTAGAAAGAAGCGTGTTTGTGGGAGGGAATAGTGAGGATGCTCCTGGTGCTCGTTCAAATGCATGGGCTTTGTCCTACCTGTGACTTGCACTGGCCTCTGGGGCAGTGGACAGGCTCACGCCCTCATTCACCTTCCCATCCTCTCCATCATCTCCTCTCCTTGACAATTCCTCCCCAGCATCTCAGGGTAAGTTTTTGCCAGCAAGATTATATATGCTTACAAGGCAGGTGTTAGGGGAATGTTCATTATGAAATTATGCCCTTCCATTCATTTTAAAGGGAGCTGTTTCTTACTCTGAGTGGAAGGGCAACTGTGCTTCTAAATTGTCATCTCTTGAGTGGCTTTTGGCATCACAGACATGTTGTTAAGAATAGTCACAACAATTCTGAATGTTTTTATGTGCCAGATTCCACACTCTGAATTCACATATAAGCCGTTGTTTCTCACACTGACCCTGTACAGAGGGTATTAGTAGCCCCTGTCCACAGAATATTAAGAAAGGCACCTGCAGAGAATCAGGAAGAAGTAAAGGGCAGGCCTTGTGGCCAGTACTGTTGACCCCAAACTTTGCTTTTTCCTCTGCACTGAGCTGCCTCTCTGTACCCCATGGGGTATTTACTCAGCCCCAAAGCCCCTCCGGCTCTGTACCACAACGAGCTGACCACTGAAAGCTCAAGAGAGGCTGAGGCCATCCCTTGTGGGGTCTACGGCCCTAGAGAAGGAAGAGCCCTTTAGCACACGTGATGTTCAGCAGGGCATGGGCCACACCGATGCCTCTGCTCTGGTTGGCTCCCAAGAGATTCCTGAAATGTTTAACACCATCTCTCAGCTGGCCGTATCTCGTCCCTACTTAGCTTTCCATTTTGGCTGGGAGGAAGGCAGCCTGGGGGTGCATGAGAAGGTTGGCAACAGAGGCACATCTCGTGGGTGGTCAGTGTGGGAGCGTGGTGACGCAGGCTGAGTCATGGCTGCACTTGTGAAGCTAATGACAGATGCTAAACAGAATTGGATCCCAAACCATGGAGTCCAGGGCACAAACAGAGAGCGGGTCTCAAATGCCAGCCTTGACTCGTTGGGTGCAGCCCGGCATCTTGTGTTCACCTCCTGTCCTGTTTGTACTGGGGCGCTGGGAAGGATAAATAAATTGTGGCCTGCTGTCCAGGCACCATGGACCAGGACCATGGGTTACGCCTCCCACCTCCTGCCCCAGTGCTGGCTCTGGGGGCACTTGAGGAACCTGCTCAAGCTTGATGGATTGCACACACCTTCTCTCCCTCCTCAGGAGACTCATGCAGAGAATGAGAGAGCTCCAGCCTGCATTAACAAATAAGAGGGGTTTAATTATTTCCATCTTGAAGTCCTAACAGGAGCTGGCTCCAAGTACCCACGGAAACGTTCTATTTGATTAGAAGGAAGGATAATGGACTCATTCATTCATCCATGTTTGCATTTCCTCTGACTTATTTAGTTTGCATGAGGGCACTCGCTGTGTAACTGTGGGTAGGACGTTTCCTCCTAGGCCTCTCAATTCGTATCTGTGTAATGAGGGGTAGGCAAGATGACCATAGGGCCCACTGGGTCACTGTGCTTTGCTGTTTGAGGTACTAATACCTACCAAGTGCTGATAATCTCAAAGGGTTAAACAAAGACACTGCTGATGCTAACCTCGCTGACGTCTTCACGTGATTGAACTTGAATTGGGTGCACTGACATTCTGAAAACGGAATGCTCTTGAAAAATTTATAGCCATTAATGAATGCAGAACCTTAAAATTAGATGGTGTGATATTCATAGACTCTTAAGACTGTCAGGAAGCGCAGAGGATGTCTATTCCAGGCTTAGTCTCAAAGCAGGAATCCCATCTTCAGCTTCTGGGGCAGACGTGGCATCTGCCAACACCCTCCCTGCGCTGGGTTTGTCCATGAGAGAAGCAGCTTCTGTTTCCTCCAGTGCCCAGGGAAGATGGGAGCCCACCTCTGAGCCCAGCCCATGTGGCAGTGACCTAAACACCGGCGTGTCTTCTCCAAGCCATGAGGTCCTGGCACGCAGGCTGTGGACCCTGCCTGGTTCTTTCCTGCCAACTCAGCTTTGCCCTGATTCTCTTGCTGTTCCCTCTCTTTGGTTATTCAAGCTCGTCTTTGTTATGCACACTATTTTCTTGCATGGCTTGCATATTGTTATTATTCGTCTAACATGAGTGTTGTCCACTGTTCATTGAGCATCCAAAAATGTTGGTGGAAAATATACAGTGTCACTCTTCTAAGCAGCAAATCACTGTCAAGCAGATATCACTATCGTAGGAAGGGAAGTTGGGAGGGGTAAAACTTGACAAAGTAGCCTGTGACATGGTCAGGCTGTAAACCAGATGTGGCAGATTAGAAGCCACTGCCTTCCCAGGGCTCCATGCTGTGTCTCCATCAGGACTTCCCAGGCGTCCTTTGTTGTTGTTGTTGTGTGTGTGTACACGCACACGTTAGGTGTCTGTGTATGCATGACAATCCACCTAACCTAAGGAGCAATGAATTGCCACCCACCGAGGTCACATGCTAAGCTTCTCAGTGAGTGGCACCAAAGCCATGGCAGAAAGGGAGAAGGCTCTGTGCCCCGCCAGCTGCAAATGGTGATGGTGTTGGCTGCCGCTTCCTTAACAGAGCTTCCCCATCTTTGGTACTTCAAGGCCTCTGCCTGAGTTTATGAGTCAGTTAACCTTTTGTGAAATCTTATGTGCCTTCGTGCCTGAATTTTAAAATGTTGCCTAAGATGAGGGGGGCACAGAACCCCGAGGAAAACAGGGAGTTGGCGTTGTGTAGGATGCTTCTATTGGCAGTGTCTTTAGACATGAAAAAATAAACAGACACACACATCCTAATTTGATGTCTGCACTGAGGAAGGAAATGCTTTCAAACCGCAGTCAGATGAAAGCCGGGGGCTGCGTTTGCTGTGTTGCAGGAGGCCAGAGCTGTGGGTTTGGACCCTCCTGCCACCAGCTGGGAGGCCCTAGAGAAGCTTGTGGTCTGCTCATGGGGACAACTCATTGGCGGAAGGGGTCAAAATTTCTATTTTGATATCACCACAAAAAATGGCTTTACCTTTTCTTCTTTATTATAACAGCTTGAATCTTTACATATGCCATACTCCAAAGAGATTTCCATTTGGGGAAACTGAGGCACTGAGAGATTGAGGTCTTATCCTGGGATCATAGAGCTGGCCCAGCCTTGGCAGGCTGACCCAGGGGTCTCAGCCATCACCACAGGGATGTGCCCTTCTCTGCGCCTCCTGTGTCCTGGCACGATCCTCATGAACCTTGTTGGGAATTGATTTTCTCTTCTCAGGACTTTGTCTTCTGATGCCTGAGGACCAAGGCTCAGTATTCCTGTGTCCCTGTGCTTTCAACAGTTGGCCCAAATTGTGTGCATGAATCCGGAGGCTCAGGGATCACATGTGACATGTCCAAGACCCAGGTCAGGACTCAAATGTGGATGAGATGCTCTCAGAGCAGGAAAGACCTCTTAGGGGTCCTCCTTCCTCAGTAACGAAGCACTAGTTTCCCTTCCCTAATGAGATCATTTGCCTAGAACTCTGAGCAGACTTTCCCTGCAGTGGCCATGCCAGGCAGCAAGCTGGGGTTATTTGTCCTGTTGGAATGGCTGCCTGGGGTTGACCTTTTGGAGGGAAGGCCGTCTGCTGATATAACAGTTGTATGTGGTCAGGACGTGGTTCTTGCTCCTCCTGTCAGCCCCCAGAGGGAGGGCAGTGCATTCTGATAGGTGTCTAAGGTACAAGAACGGATCTCCCATGAATTTGGGGGGTTATACTCTGGGATCCTGCTATGGTTTTGGTGTCTCTGCAAAAACTCATGTTGAAATTTAATTGTCCTTGTAGCAGTGCTGAAAGGTGGGGGTCTTTAAGAGGTGACTGGGGTGTAGGGGCTCTGCCTCATGAACGTATTGATGGCATTATCCAGGGAGTGAGTTATCTCAGGACTGGAGTTGTTGTAAAAGGGGGTTTGGTCCAATTTCCTTTCTGTCTTTAGTGCCCTCTTTTGCGTTCAGCCCTTCCTCTGCAGAATAATAAAGCAAAAGGGCCTCACCAAATGTCATGCTCTTGAACTTCCCAGCCTCCATAGCTAAGTCATCTTCTGTTTGTTTGTTTATTTTAAATAAATTGCCTAGTCTGTATTATTCTTTATAGCAGCAGAAAACAGACTAAGATAGCTTACTGTTTTCCTCTGTAACATGAAAGGGTTACTTTTTCAATCTTCTCTACCCACGAGATTGTAGTTCTATAATTTATATTCTTTTTGAGCACATAAGTGTCTCATGCCCTTTTCATAAAGTAAATACTGATGTGTATTAAGAGCAAACGTTTATTTTCCTTTCAAAGGCCATGCAGTTATAGTATTCAAGATTTAAAGAAGAACTTCATGTCAGAGGGAAAAATTTATTTGTGAAAAAGAGTTTTTCCCAAGAAATATTTAATGAGGTATTGGATTTCATTTTATCAAATGTGTTTAGAGGCAACTGATAATGCTCTAACACATTTATAAAATACACACGGCTGATTAAACATTTTAAGACATAGTGCAATGAAAACTACAAACAATTACTCAGTTTCACTGCACCAGGCACCCAGAACACCTAAAGTTAACAGAAGGCCCACTTCGTTTGGTCTCAATGGAATGAAGGACCTTTTGAACTTTTGTCAAAGGCAGAGATAAAAACAAAAATTGCCACCAATGGTGCCTGAGAGCCAGTTTTCCAGGCAGTGACTGAAGTTCTTCATACACGTGATCATCTTTTTTTTTGTTTGTTTTTAGAGACAGAGTCTCACTCTATTGCCCTCGGGAGAGTGCCATGGAGTCACAGCTCACAGCAACCTCCAGCTCTTGAGCTTAAGTGATTCTCTTGCCTCAGCCTCCCAAGTAGCTGGGACCACAGGTGCCTGCCACAGCACCTGGCTAATTTTTGATGCAGTTTGGCCGGGGCTGGGTTCGAATCCGCCACCCTCGGTAAATGGGGCCCGCGCCCTACCCGCTGAGCCACAGGCGCCGCCCACACGTGATCATCTTTAATCCTCAGTGCCACTCTCACACACTGACATTCTCCTCGGGGTCTGTACAGAGATGGAATCCTTGGAAGAGCTCGTGTTCAAGGACATAGGGAAATAGTTTAAAGCTCAGATATGGCAGGGATGATTCATTGTGCCTGGAGAAGAAGGTAATGCAGTATAAAATACCTCCTGAGTCGTGCTGAGGGCAAAGAAGAGCCCCTGTTGGGAGGTGTGGTGCAGGGCTGCGTGGTGCTCTGATAGGCCGTGGAGGGAGAGGACGGAGGGCACAGGGAGGTGGTGAAGCTGGTGTAAAGTCATCAGCAGTGGGGGGCTATCATCACTCCCGGGAGGGGGGATTGGACATGGACAGAGGGGTGAGGGTTTGAGGAGCTGAAGATGGTGACAATTGACAACTCATTGTCTTTGTGGGGAAGTGGGCAGGAGACCTGATGGCTGAGCACAGCTGATGCCCAGATAGGTGGGTAGGTGGTGGTGGTCTTCACAGCCCTGGGGTCAGGCCAGATGAATCTGTTGTAAGGAGGAATGTGTGTGTGTGTGTGTGCCAGTGCCTGCACACATGCACGTGGGGAAGGGCCGTGTTCGGGCCCTGTTGCTGGAGGAGACTGCTGCAGGCTACAGTGTTGGAGCAGAGAACACGGACTCTGTCCCTCTCTCACTGGGTCGCTGAGTTTTGAATGTCTTTGACTACAACATTCTGGGTGATAATTCTATAAAAGTCGGAGGAAACAAACACACAGGAAGGAAAAGCTTCATGAAATCGGATGATTCAAGTAAAAAGAAAATTTAAAACAAAACAGTCATACGACTAACTAAGTACATTAACAGACATTCTTAGTTGCTCCAGCTTTATGTGTCATGGGAAGGGCAGTTCTGGCATCACTTGTCAGCCTCAGCCATTATACACTGGGGTAGGAGTCACTAGCTTAGTTTTCAGAGGAGGAGACTGAGGCTTGGGGCATTTTGTTACTTGAAATAACTTGTAAAATAGACATTTGTTCCTGGCTGATTTGTCCCCAAACCTGATCTCTCTCACACACACAGCACCATCTAGGTCCTACTTAGGCTTGTTGCATTACACAAAGAGGTTTAACAATCCAGACAATTTTTATAATTCTGAGGGAAAGGGAATTTGATTTTTTAAAGTTAGGCATCTAGTATTCCTTCCCAAAGTGATTTTCTTATTCCCTGGGGCCACAAAAATGGGAAGTGGATGATTTGCTCTGGCCCCGTGCTCAACTGTCAGCCATATGGGCAGTTTCTCTGCCAGGCTGGCAGTACAGAGCTAAATACCTGGGTTCAGACTCGGTGCATGTGGTCCTAGACCCCGTCCCAGAGTCTGATTCAGAGGCCTGAGTGTGAAGTCAAGGAATCTGACTTGTTTTCCTTTTTGAGTTCTGAGGTGGTTCTTTTGCAGGAGATTCTTAGACCCAGTGTTGAACAAACTGGGCTGGAAAGATGGGAATCTCAGCCTGCCCTGCCCTCCTGAGCGTGTTCTGCCTGACACCGCTCTGCTTGCCAGGACACCCCCTCAGTCCTGATGAGGTCTCGGAAGGCTCCCCGACTGACGTCTTTTGGATACCGACAGTGATAAATAACTGGCTTCCTTTCACCATGACCCACATCATTGTTCCATCTTAGATAGTTGGTATTTTGTTTTTGTCTTACTTTGTTTTTCCTTGTTGAATTCTGTCCTCCTTCCGTAGTCACACTCTGGCCACGGCTGTTTTCTGATGTTACCTTTTCTGCCTTAATTCCACCAGTACCTACAAACGTCTGCTGTGTGCCAGAGACCAGGTGCTCAGAAATTCAAAACTAGACAATGAGTTCCGTTTTACAGGAGCTTCTAGGCTAGTTGTCTTTTTCTCAAGTAAGGACAAGTAACATGCCTATGTTTCCAAAATACTGTTTCTTCATTACTTTGCCAAGACCCTGTTGACAGTGAGAACATTTTTAATATTTGACACGAATCTGTTTTGGGAGTTCCCATTCTGTGTCATTGTCTGAGGTGGGCGTCTCCCTGAACACGCAGACGCAGGTGCCCGGGCTCAGGGCCCTCCAGGTAACTAAGTAGGTGGCGGAAATCAGGTTAGAGCTGGGGCTCTGTGATGTCACCTCCTGGTCCTCAGCTCTTCCTGTTACCCTTTTTGTTCTTTATGGATCAAAGATAAGCACCTGCCTGCAGATAACGGGATAATGGGATCTTTGGACTTTATGGATAAAATGAAATTTAGTCATCATTTAAATTCAAGGCCAGGGCCTAGACATCCATGAAGGTGGGCCCCACCCTTTGTCTGAAACCCCCTCCCTCCAGTGTTGGGTAAGTTCATTGCTTCCTGAGATGAATCCATCCATTGTTGGCAGCTGGGGTGTCTAGAAAGTGCCCAGAGAGGAGCAGGTTGATACAGCTCCAGTCAATCCAGATTTTCTTTCATGAATGAAAACCAAACAGGTCTGTAATTCCCCTGTAATTTCTTCCACACTGTCTTCTAGTTCTACGTTCTGTAACCACACTAAAAATAGCCCGCATTTATTGAGGGCCTGTCATATGCCAGGCTCACTTCTGAGTGCCTTCGGTATATTAATAGGTTTAATTCTTACCATAACCCCTTGAAGTAGGTGTTATTATTGTTCCCACTTTGAAGATGAGGGAAGTGAGGCCCAGGGAGGTGACTAATGACTCCAAGGTCACTCAGGGTCAGTGGGCACCCACATGCCTGGTTCTGGAGCCTTTGTGTATATTGTTCTAGAGCCGTGATTTTCAACCGGTGTACTGGGAGAGGGCAAGGATCTTAGGTGTGCTGTGAACATTTTCAAAGATTAATTAAATTATTTTTGAAAGAAGTCCAAAGCACAGTACGTAGATTCCTTTTCTCACTTTTTTTTGATCAAGATTTTTTTTTTTGCAGTTTTTGGCTGGGGCTGGGTTTGAACCTGTCATCTCAGGCATGTGGGGCCAGCGCCTTACTCTTTTGACCCATAGGCACTGCCCTATTGATCAACATAATTTAAGTGTGCTGTAGAACTTAACTATAGCATCAAGTGTGCCGTGAGATACACAAGGTTGGAAAGTGCTGCTCTATACACAAAGTATTCTCCGCCGCCCATGAGGACTTCTGCTCTGCAGCCTGCACTCAGGTCTGGGCAGGTGCACAGGGGCCGTTGTGCTTCTGCCTCCCTCATCTTAGGTGTGTCTCTAACATGGGGCTCACCAGGGCAAGCTGCCTGCACCTGCGGACCGGCTGTGAGTAGCGCTGCCTGAGCAGGGAGCAGGCAGGGACCAGGGCATCCAGGGGGCAGACAGTATGAAGGAAGTGCCAAGGGCAGGTGTGTGGACCCCGAGTGAGCTGAGGTCTCCAAGACCTGCTGAGGGCTCATCTCACTTGCAGAATAATGAGAGATGCATTGGAGACCCTGCGGAGAGACAAGCCAGCCTTTCCAGGGAGGCCTTTCCAGAACCTCTGTCATTCTCTCGGTGCTCATCAGCGTGTGGGCAGGGTCTGCTTGGGAATTCCACAGACTAATAGTGCCATACGCTGGACGCAGCTTCCAGGAAATGCAGGTGTGCTGAGCATTTTAGAGTCACACACGTAGTGGAACGATGAGGGCACTGGGGTCACAGTCACATGTAGTGGAATGATGAGAGCACTGGGTTAGGGTCACATGTAGTGGAATGATGAGGACACTGGGGTCACAGTCACACGTAGTGGAATGATGAGGACACTGGGGTCACAGTCACACATAGTGGAATGATGGGGACACTGGGTCACAGTCACACATAGTGGAATGATGAGGACACTGGGGTCAGAGTCAGAGTCACACATAGTGGAATGATGAGGACACTGGGTCACAGTCACACACATAGTGGAATGATGAGGACACTGGGGTCACAGTCACAGTCACACATAGTGGAATGATGAGGACACGGGGTCACAGTCACACACATAGTGGAATGATGAGGACACTGGGGTCACAGTCACACGTAGTGGAATGATGAGGACACTGGGGTCACAGTCACACATAGTGGAATGATGAGGACACTGGGGTCACCCTCACACATAGTGGAATGATGAGGACACTGGGGTCAGAGTCAGAGTCACACGTAGTGGAATGATGAGGGCACTGGGGTCAGAGTCAGAGTCACACGTAGTGGAATGATGAGGACACTGGGGTCAGAGTCAGAGTCACACGTAGTGGAATGATGAGGGCACTGGGGTCAGAGTCAGAGTCACACGTAGTGGAATGATGAGGACACTGGGGTCACAGATACACGT
>CAUYON010103970.1:0-27453 GCA_963573935.1 Arctocebus calabarensis | reverse complement strand
GTGGAGGGGAGGGAAGGAAGCAGTGCTGGGGGAGGGGAGGGAAGGAAGCAGTGCTGGGGGAGGGGAAGGAAGGAAGCAGTGCTGGGGGGAGGGGACGGAAGGAAGCAGTGCTGGGGGAGGGGAGGGAAGGAAGCAGTGCTGGGGGAGGGGAGGGAAGGAAGCAGTGCTGGGGGAGGGGAGGGAAGGAAGCAGTGCTGGGGGGCTCTTTGAGCTGTGTGAATGTTTGCTTCTGATGCTTACAAAATAGAAAAGAATAAAGAGAAAGTGAAGGAGGGGGGAGGAAAAAAAACAATGAGAAAAAGAAAAGGAAAGGAAAGAGAAAAGCAATACCAGCAGTGGGGAGGAGGCAGAGTTGAAAAGCTGAGACTGAGATGGCCGAGCAGGACCAGACAACAGGTAAAACCCCCATTCCCATAAGACTTGCAGCCCAGGGCGCACAGAGCGAAGGCAGAGAGGGACTTATGTGGGACTAGGACTTACCCGGGAGGCCAATCCAAGTGCATAAGCAAAATCTCATTAAATAAAAACTGAGAGGCAGTTGAATACATCTGAGCAACTTCAGTTCCAAGGATCCACCTGTATCCACCAAGTATCCTGTCCAAGTTCATAGCCCTTTGCTCTCGCCTCCAAGGTCATCAGCTCACTCTAAAAAAGAGACAGAGAAATGGACGTGGACACATATTCAAACATTTACTACAAAGAGTTACTGAAATGTCAAAAGCAGAGCATAACCACTGAATGAACTAGAAAGACTCCATCTTGGTTCCATTTTTATTCTTTTCAAAGTCCCTCTAGGGGAATAAGAAATAAATTCTAAGTATGAAAGGAAAACAGTTACTGGGTAGTGTGCCACAATCTTAATTAATAACATAGCCAATGTTCAAAAGCAGAATTAAGGAGAGCACCCTTACCTACATTCGAAGGTATAAATTATCAGAAATGCCATTCTTTGAGTAGCATTGATTTTGTAACAGTTCATTCATTTTTAATAAACTTCATGTATTTTTTGAACACAAATGCTATGGCTCTACTGCATGCATCTGCTGCAGCAGAACCTCCTGTGACATAAGAAAATAAGTTCTGAGGAGCAATGTCTAAAATAAATACAACAAAGAATTAGTTTTTTTCTTAAATCGTTATGCATTTATATAAATGACAGCCATTAATTCCTGAAATAATGCATTTCCTTGTTATCAGACGCAGATTTTCAGCACCAACATGTAATAAACGGCAGTACTCTCTGTGCAGGAAGCATGGAGTAGGGAGGTCGCCAAGGAACAAGGGGGGATGGTGACTTCCGGGCTGTCAATCATGTATTTCTTGAATGTGCAGCAACTGTGGAGCGGGCAACACATTCTGGGAGAAATAAAAAATGCTTTCCTGTGTGGATGTTCACAGACTCACATTCACACAGGCATGGACAAGCCCTTCCGGGACAACAGTGCTACCATATGGAATTCTTGAACAGGCTTTGAATCCAGGTTTATCATTCAATTAAATTTCATTTCCTTATTTACCAGTAGTGAAAGTGATGTCTTTAAAAGGACATCAAAAATCGCTTTGAGGCTCAGCGCCCATAGCACAGTGGTTGTGGCGCTAGCCACATACACAGAGGTTGGCAGGTTCGAACCTGGCCCAGGCCAAGTAACCAACAACGGCAACTGCAACAACAATAACAAAAAGAATCACTTTGGAATGTCATAAAACATCCTTGTAGGATATGTATGTGTAATGATATGGTATTCTTTTTGAATTGTTAATAAAATGTATTATTAGATCTCCTAAGCTCAAATCCTTCTATGTTCTTGGAATAAGCCTTACTTCATTATGATTATGCTTCAAAGAGGCCCTTTTGAAATAAACCAATATTTGTATTTCTCCTCATAAGCAAGATCCATCTGTAGGTGTTTTGTTGCTGTTATTATAGTTAATGACAAATATTAAACACTTTGATAGAGTAGGAAGTACCTATTTGAGCTTATAATAGTATTATAGGATTGGTTCATAAAGCTGTGCATGCACAATTGCTAGTTGTTTTGTTTTAGCCCATTTCCCATCATTCCTTGTTGGGTTTTTTTCTTTTTTTTCTTTTTTCTTTTTGGTCTATTTGGATATTCTAATTTTATTATTTTATTAAGTCTTTTTAGTTTTCAAGCAAGTTATCTATTTCATCTAGGGTTTTTTCAACGCTTTACCACAAAGATGTATCTCTCATATGTGTTAGTAAGGGTTCTCTAAAATAACTAGTAGTGCATATACACATATATTATTAATAATACATTTATCCCTACATATTACATACATACACACAGAGAGAAAGAAATGGGCTGTTCATTTTTAGGAACTGGCTCGTGCACATTGAGAGTCAGCAAGCCTAAAATCCTTGGGATAGATGGGACAACAGTCTTGGAATTGGGGCAGAATTTCTCCATGACAGTCTTGAGAAAAATTCCTTCTTTTCTGGGAAACCTCAGTCTTTGCACTCTTAAGGCCTTCAGCTGATTGGATGAGGTTCGCCCACATTATGGAAGGTAATCTGCCTTACTCAGAGTCTAGAAGCTGGACTAAAGTTTGTGAAACTGAGAACCCTAGCCTGTCCAGTTGACACATAAAATTATCCATCACACCATCCAGCATCATCAATTGTAGATGCATTTTTTTTCTCATCATGACATGGTAAAAATTGGGGCACTGCTCCCACCTATGTGATCGGCTATGTGAAGACCTCCCACCTTTAAATGGGACCCACATCAAGAACAGGGTCAAGTCACAGCTGTAACACCAGCAGAACTGCCACATGGGCCATACATTTTGGCAGACCTTCTTGTGTGGGGGTATCAGTGATAGGAAAAGACACTACATGGAGTTTGGGGCAAGCCCTGTGGGAGGCCAGTGCCCTGGGTTCCAGAGCAAGGGCATGCATCCCGTGGGCAAAGAGAATGGCATGTGTTTTGAAAAACACTACTGAGCCCTGGTAGAAACAGGGTGCCTGGCCAGGACATGAAGTGACCTTGTGACCTGAACTGCCCAAGATGAGCTGGGGCCTTTCAGAGCCACCAAGCCCTAAGTCAAAGCAGACCCAGCCCCAGCAGCCATCCGTTATAAGCTGGGAGTGGTCCATCTGGTCCCTCGAAAGTAGAAGCAGAGAGCACAGGCATGTGCAGAAACAGGTGACCCAGACCTCAGTGGCGTCCTGCACGGTTACCTACATCTGTCCCTCAGCTTGGGTCCATGCCTTTGGGGAAGGAGCCTGAGCTGTGTTGTGGCTAAGTCAGCGAGGTATGTGAGCATGTGTCAGGGTCACCTTTGAAGGGAGTGTTGCAGGAAGACACTCCCAACAGGCAGAACTTTGGGTGATGTATCTGATCATTCAAGAGAAATGCCCCAAGAATAGACTATAAATAAATTCATTCATGGGAAGCTGTGAACAGACTGGTTGGTTAACCAGAAGCCGGAGCAGGGGAGAAGACTGGAAGACAAGGAGCAAAGATGCCTGGGACAGAGCCAAATGGACATTCGAAAGTGGGTACTGAGTGTAAGATATTCACATCAGATGTTAATGCCCACCAGAAGGTATCCACACTGAAGGAGCACTGAATAAACAAGCTGTCCTTGGCCCCACCCACTGCATGGTGACTACAAAGTGGTCACGTGACAGAGATGGAACTCATTCATGACCAATGGCCTGGACTCACTGGACTGACCAAGTCACTGTTGTCATTGAATTTCCAACCTGTGAGCAACAGACCAGTGCTGAGTCCCCAATATGGTGTCATGCTTCCAGGAGACCAGCGGTCTACCTGGTGGCAGGCTGACTGTATGGAGTCCCTTCTGTTCTGCAAGGGTCATTGTTTATGCCTTGCAAAACATAAGCAAGTGTTCGTAGTAGGGCTTCGCCTTTTTCTGCTTGCAGGGTCTCAGGCAGAACCACTATTTAAGGCTAACCAAGGGTTTACGCTCAGGTTCAGGATCCCCTATGACAGTGCTCCAGAATGTCACCCCCACTTCACAGCACAGGAAGTAGGGTGATGGGCCGGTTCTCCTGGGGTCCACCCACCACATAATGCACAGTCCTAGCCAGAAATTGCTTTGTAGACAGAACAGCCTGCTGAAGACAGGGGAAGTGCAGGAGCAGAGGTAGGAGGCCTCTCCAGGGAAGAGCCGCCGCCCCAGGGGGCGGGTGCACATTGATTACGTTGTCTGCCTCACATCATGTCCCCACTGGGACACCTGAGTCTGGAAACCAAGGGACAGAAGGAAGAGTGCTCCACTTACCATCACTGAAAGACCGCCACACAGGAAATGCTGGGCAGGGGGAGAGAGACTCTGGAAGCAAATTAAGCTATCTGAATCCCATCTAAGAAGTGAATATTAGTTCCAACTCTGCAGGAACGGGGCACAGCGCAGTGACATCAGCAGACAACCCTACTCTGCATCCTCTCCAAACACAGGCAGGTTCTCCTTTCTGAGGGAAAGCAAAGAACATAAGGGCCTTACACCCTACAACATGCTTAAGTGTCATTTTACCTCTGAGACAGAAGTTCCCCATTATCATCTATTGTTTCCTGGCCATTGAGAAAGTGAGGATATGAATAATTCAAAAAGAGCCTTTTTTTTTTCCCTTTCTCCAAAATCTAGAGCAATGCTAAAAATAAATAAATCCCTTGTATCAAAAGCCAAGCAGATGAACATCCAAAGGAAAGCAGGCGCTTCTCTTCAATACAGGCCAGAAAGCTCTGGTGTCCCTGCTAGCCCTGCGTGGTTGGGGTCAATGTGACACGGAGCTGAGTGTGCAGTGAGGAGGGAAGGAGAGACACAGCTGGGAGAAGGGAAGGCAGAGACGCATCCCAGGACAACAGCACTTTAGAGAATATAAATAAAAAGGTGGCCTTCATACTGGGCAAGGGGGAAGGGTCTGGGGTAATTGGAGCTTCTTAGAAGTCCTGAGATAACGGAGGCCCTCCTGGATCGGCACCCTGAAAAGGTCCTCCACAGACTGACTCGCTTCAGGACCTGCCTCTGCCCGTGAGGCCTCAGCAGGGCTGCAGCGCCTCCACTGCCGTCCAGCTCCTCTGCCACGGTCAGGCAGGGTGTCTGTCCTGGTGGTTCTCCACTCTGGCTGCCTTTGACTTTCACTCCTGGGGGAGGGACTTATGAAACAAAGGGATGAAACTGCTGATGAACTCACAGTGTCCCGGCATGGAGGTACTGGGACAGCCCCAGGTGACCGGAGCAGCAGCCAGGCCAGAGGCCCTGCGCCCCACCTTCCAGCACTCACTGCCAACCAGGGAGCCCCAGGACAAGTGGTGGGAATGGAGGAAGCTGAGCGCTGACCCTGGGCTGGGAGGCAGATGAGTCAATCTCTTCAGCCTTCTCCGAGCCAGCGCACTAGTCCCCTTAACCCAGTGTTTTCAGACGTGAGCTGGGTCAGAATCTCCCGGGGAGACCTTGTTAACACACAGATGGCCTGCCAGGCTCACCCTCAGCTCTCCCGACTCTGGGTCTGCGGAGGGGCCCAGGAATTCACATTCGTGACAAGTTCCCAATTGTTGCTGCCACTGCTGCTGCTCTGAGAAGCACACTGGAAGAACTGTGCCCATCTTCCCTCGGGGTTCCTATTTTCTACATTTAGATTACCTCAGTGACCTTCCTCTGACCTCTACCATGGACTCTTCAATGAAAAGCCCCTATTTGCAAAGCACGTTTTCAACAGACTGCCCACACAGCGCATAAAAGGAGGATTACTTGGCGGGTTTGCTGTGTCAGCCTACTTTTGCTTTGGCCTGTGCCACGCTCATGCAGCTCCCGGGGCCACGGCCCTCAGGCTCTCCCACAGAACACCTGCTCCGTGTTGGACACAAGACCCAAGGATGACACACGCTAACAGTCCCTCGGTGCTTTCCTTCAATAAGAAGAATTTCTTTATATTTTCCTGCTACAGGACTTATTTTATTCCTAACCAGGAGAGAAATATGAAACATACATGATTCCGAAACAAGGTAGAATAATAAAGGACTACTGATCTCTTGAACCGAACTGAATTGAAATAAATTGCTTGGAATCCTTTAGTTGACTCCCCATAAACCAATATTTCCATCTTATTTTCTTTGCTTACAGAATTAGAGTCTTCATTTTCACAAAATCAAGCCGCTAACTATATTCCGAGTAGCAAGCGCGGTTCTCCCAGCTTCAGCAATGCAGCGCCGGCTCTTCTTTGAATTAAACATAACTGGTTCTCAGTGATCCATTTCTCAAAATTTGTTCTTCTCCTGGCTCTCAGGCTTTAACTGCTTTGCAAGCTGTTCCTCTCGTTGGACTGCCAACACCAGTCCTGGGGAAGTGTTCCGGGCTTAGTCTTGTGCCTCACTAATACATTTTCACCCGAGGGTGTTCTGCTGTTTAGGGCTGTGGTTCTCACTGAGATAACAGGCGTCTCCCGCGGACTACCTTATTAAACGACCTGAGAATGTGGCGGCTGCCTCTCCTGACCTAAATGCAGTGTGCGTTTGGAAGGACAGCGATGCCTCCTTGCTCTCTGGCCCAGCAGAAACTTGATAGAGCCGCAGTTCAGAGGAAATAACTGACATCTAAATAGGTTTCTCAACTTCTCAAAAATTGGGTGAGATTTCATTCTCTCCAGCAGGACTAAGGTTCATGATGGTTGACTTAGGTCAACAAAGCACCCGGACGAGGAATACCAAATAATTAAGGGTCTTCTCTTCAGTCCCTTAGGAATCAGAATCATCTCCCCTCATCTTCAGCTGTTGCTGGAAGGTGTCCAAGCATCTGTTCCTAATGTAATAGTCTGGTGCATATTATTAAGCTCAATTAGCTGAACTTGATACTGAATATATTGCTAGTTCTTGTTTTAATTTAGATATTACTTTATGAATCCTAAGCTACAGTATTAATAATAAAAGCATACATATATATGATACAAGAATTGGAAATGCAAATGCTATAAAAGCCAGCAAGTAACTAAAGAGCGGAGATGCATTATAAACAGCAGTAGGGACTGTCTGCAGAAAGCCACTGTCCCCAGCTCCAGCCAGTCACTGACATTTGAAAATGTGAGCTAAGTACTGTCAGATCTTCCAACCTATCAAGAGAAGTGGAAACATCGAAATATTTATGTTAAATCTCCTGGTGTTTAAATGTTGGCAACAAATCCAGAAGTGTTTAGGAGCCTGAGCAGTTAATGAATACAAGTCTAATAACCAGTCCAGCCCTTGACCCTGATTGCAGCCTGCCTGCTTATTTGATCTTCCCATAATGTCACCACTTTGGCAAGGTGGATATTGTATCTCCTCTCTATGGAAGAATAAACAGAGATTGAGACTGGCTAATAACTTGCCAAAGACCTTATAGGTAGCATGGTAGAGCCAGGACTCAGAGCATAGGGTTTATTTGCGTCCAGGACACAGTGTTTGCTTTCACTGCCTATTGGCTTGCTGGGGAAAACCCACGACAGGCCTTCAGGGTGGACAGGAAGCTCTGGACCCAGCCCCTTCCACCTGGTGGCTTTACCATCTTTAACACAGGCCTTCCAAGGTCACCTGATCCTCCCAGCAGAGGTGGGAGGATGACCAAGGATTGCTTTTATGGGGCAGGCCTGGAAGTGGCACATATCACACCTGCTTGCTTTCAAGCTGCTAGAACTTAAGAACATAACATCACCCAGCTACTGGGGAGCTGGCAGATAGAGTACAGCCAGGGAGTGCTCAGGGAGAGAGGCAAGAAGATCTGGTGATCTCTTAGCTGTTCTGCCATAAAATCGCAAGAAAATAATTTATGTTCCCCAATATCATCCTTGTTTTGGTTGGAAATATCTCTCTTTTGTGCTGAGGCCTCAATTATTAAGACTAAAACAAAGTAGAAGAATACAGACCAACAAACCTTCTACTTGAAAAAATGCCCAGTTGCTACATGGAATTGATTGCTGCTGGTGTGGTGCTAGGCACATAGTAAGCACTCAGAAATACTTACTTAGATAAATTTAGTAGCTCTGGGTTGGATAGAGAGACTCTGTCCTCACTTTGGCCAGCTGGAATTACAGCCTAGCCTGTCATTGCACTTGGGGGGGCGTGGCGGAGGGATGGTAGGAGTGGGGCCATGGCAGGCTTCAGGAAGAGCAGCAGGCCAAGTGTAGATATAATGTCTTGCTGAACTTTGAGGCAGTAACCTTAGCCAAGTCTCTTGCCTCTTCAAACTTTATTTTCTCATTGTAGAACAAAGATAACACCCACTTGACATGATTTGAAGGCTTGCTATGAAGCCGCATGTGGTCAACTCATCTGCCACAGTGTCTAACGTACAGGAGACGTTCAATGAACCACCACTAAATAAACAAGAAGTTAGGCCAGGCATTGAGGCCTGAGAAAGTCAGAGCAACCCAAATCTGTCAACGCTATAGGGGAAACTCCAACTTACCAAGCCCACAGACAGGTGGCATTGGTGCTGTCCTCACGAGGGCAGGTACACACAGGTGGAGCTGTCACTGGAGCCAGAGAGCACAGGGCTCACTGGCTGCCCCAGGAGAAGGGTCCCAGGTGCTCAGCTCTGCCGGCACACAGCCCCAACCTGGCATCAGTGGATGGCTGCACCACCTTCTGGCTTCCAAGGAGTTTGGCTAAAGACTCCATCGACCCCTTAAGTGACGCCTGTCTGTACAAATAGCTCATTCTCTGCGAGTGCTGGGACATGAAGTTAGGAAGTGCCGTCCTTTCTCAGCAGAAGGAGCTTTTTGTCCCCAGAATCCCAGTTGACACCATAGTTAGAGTTTCTACCTGTTGGCTGGGGAAGGGAAAAGCAAGAACCAGCCCAGCAGGAAAGCTAGCCGGGGCCCTCAGGCCGCTGCCCAGAGCTGCAGGGGCTCAGTGCTGAAGGTGACAAAATCCCGGTCCTGAGGGTATGTGCATCTGCTGTCATATGTCCGTGAAATCTGGTTAAACTGAACATCGAGGGTAGCTTTAAAGTGAAGGAAAAAGCATTTTCAGCCAGAGACGGCACTAGAGGAAACAGTGACCTTCGTTCCAGTAAAGAGCACAAGGAGATGCTCCTGGAACGTTGTCCCACACCTCCCTGGGTCTCAAGTCCTGCCAGGAGGTGCTCAGAGCCCCGTGCAGACCACACTCCCAGGGCGCTGACACGAGGCCACAGTGGCTGGAACCCGTGGCTAACCCGGTGTCCTCCTGCACTCCAGCCCCCTGCACCTGATGCACGCGCGTATGGACACCAGTGTGAGCCGCTCCTGTCCTCCGCAGTCAGCACAGGCTGGAGTGTGCACCAGGACACTGTGTGCCCAACAGGGGTGGAACGGCCGGCCTTCCACATCTGTCCCACAGCCCAGAGTCCAGGTGAAGCTTAGGCTGCATCTGGGGACCACGCTCAATGCCACAGCCCCACACTGGGGTTTTCCACCACCAGCACCGCTGAGATGTGCGGCCAGCCCACCCAGTGTAATGCACACTGCAGCAAGGCCCCAGAGGCCAGCAGCACCCCCACTTATGACAACCTGGGATGTCTTCGACAAATGCCCCCTCCCAGTTGAGAGCAACAGGGTCTTATTGCCAAGATGCCCAAGGGTTCCTGGCAGGGCGCTTTCATTCATCTGTAGCCTTTTATTGTAGGTTTGTTCTCTGGTCTCTCTCTTCCCAGCCAGCCACAGCTCCTCGTGGCTGACATCACATCCCCCTCCATTCACCCCAAGTGTGGAAATAACCCACCTTCATCCCCTAAAGAAGTTTCCTTCCAAACTTGCCTGCTCATAAGAATTCGCTGATCCCCCTGTGAAAGGCAGAGTCCTAGTTGGTGCTGATTATCACAAAATAATACAACTCTGGGGCTGATTATCAAGAAATAGACAACTCTGCCTCTGACTCTAATGTGCAAACAGCACATGGGGATCTGGGTACACTCCAGACTTGACTCAGATGGTCTGGCTTCACAGGGGACGAGCAGGGAGAATATCGGTTCGCACTGAACGTCAACCACCACTGTCTGAACTGCACCCCACGTCCTTTCAGCCTTACCCCGTCACCCACAGTCCACTTTGCTCTCCAGCCACCGTTCAGCGCACAGCCCTGCTCAGTACACAGGGTGATGCGGCCTCCCATCTCCCTCACTCATTTTGCATCAGAACTAGCAATCTTGAACTTGTCAATGGGAATGTCCCCTTAAGATGCTTCCCTAAAGTAAAGCCTGACTTGCTTCCCATGAGGAACCCTTTGCTCTCTTCCCAGGTGGTTCTGAAAAGGGTGCTCAGTGTCAAGTGGGCCTGGTCAGAAAGGCAAAGAACCCGAAACCCTGGTTAGGCGAGAGGCTCACGCCTGTAATCCCAGCACTCTGGGAGGCCAAGGCCAGGGGGATCACCTGAGCTCAGGAGTTCAAGACCAGCCTGAGCAAGAGTGAGATCCTATCTCTGCTAAAAACAGAAAAACTAGCCAGACGTTTTGGCAGGTACCTATAGTCCCAGCTACTGGGGAGGCTGAGGCAAGAGGATTGCTCGAACCCAAGAGTTTAAGGTTGCTATGAGCTATACCACTGCACTCTACTCAGGGTGACAGAGTGAGACTCCTTCTTAAAAAAAAATAAAAATAAAACCTGAAACTCTGCACGCAGGTGGAGCAAGTCCGCCAGGTGACTGACACAGGCACAAGAGAACCGCCCCTCTGAAGCCGCCTGAACATGGACTCGCCCCTTGACATTGCACACATCAAGCTCTTTTGCCACCAGCCAATGAGGCTGCAGCTTCTTGGTCTTGCTGCCTGGTTCCCCACAGCCAGTGAGCTTTCAGCCATTTGAATAGCTCTGCAGGTTCCACCCTTCTTTACTAAACACAATATAAATTTACAAACACAGGCGAGTCTGGAAGCATGAGTTGTCCTTGTGATTTATACCTGTAATGACACTCATGCCTAAATTATTTATGCAATATGATAATGCTCCATCAGTTGTAGGCACTTTGAGGTGAGCGTGGACAGATAACTGCTCTCCTTCCTTGCTGAAAATAAAATATGTCAGAACAGAATAATGTGGCATTTTCTTAAGACCGAACCGATGATGTGATTTGCAAATGTCATGCTTTCGGGGCATGAGTAATATGCTCATTATTCATAATCTAAAAACCAACCTGGAATCTATGAGCCCGTTGTAAAGGCAAACGAGGTGAGAGTCTGTATCTAAACATGCCAAACACATCAGGTGTTTCTTTTTGAATTATTTAGACTTGATCACCCACACTTGCCGATTGTTTCATGTTTGGCGGTAATTACCTCGTTGAATCACCTCAATGCTCCCAGCACCGGCTGCAGAAATGCAGCCGAGCTTGGTTTTGAATCGGCTGTGCTCTAAATGAGCATAGCACACTTAGGAACACAGGTAAAAAGGATAAAACTGTCATCTAGAGACCTCTGGAGAATCTCACAAGATGTAAAGCCACTAATACTTTGTTTCCCAAGTTGGCGTTTACCAGGATTGTAACAGAACCAAACTTGTATCTCTCTGAAGCTGGGTTGTCTCAAAAGATGGCCAAGTGGCAGGTGAACGTGGTCTCTGTGAGCACTCTCAATGGTGACAGTCCTTTTCTGTCACTGGAAGTAGTGATTTCTGAATCTAGAGCACTAGATTACTTTTCCTGGCTCTCCTTACTTACTCCAGTTTCTTCCTTTTGAGCTGTATGGAATCAGAAATAAATTCCACAAAAGTTCAAGTGGAGAGAAAACCTTTCTACCTCTCCCCCATTGCAACTAAGGAAGATGAGCTCCAGACCCTCACCTCACAGAAGCGAGCCGGTCCTGCAAGATCAAAATGCTCAAAGGATAAGATCAAGGCCAGTAAGTCATACAGGAGTGAAAGTCCTTCCAAGATCTCACTTGAGAAAGCCAGGAAATAAAATGCTATCAGCAGTAATAACTCATGCTATGGTCTGAATGTGTCCCACTGAAGTTCTTATTTGGAATGTAAATCCCAGTGTGACAGTATTAAGAGATGGGGCCTTCAGGAGGTGGTTAGGCCATGAGGGGCCACACCTGTAATGGTATTAGCGCCTCCTAAAAAAGCTTGAGGGGACTCACCAGGCTCTCTTCCTAATGTGAGGGCACAGCTAGAAGGCCTCAGGAACTCATCCCGGAAAAATTGCTTTGAAGCATGGACTAGACTGGCATTGATGCAAAGCTTCCTGAAGGAAGTACTTGGAAGGGGACCGCAGTGGTAGGCCCCAATGAATACGTCATACTTTTTCTAGGACACTTAATTCATTTGATGGTCCGACCTCATATCTGTACCTGCATCTCTCCTCTCTGTCACATACACAGATACACACACACATACACCCTAAAAATCCCACATAAACCCACAGAATCCTGGACCAGGAGACAGACCCCAGTGCTGAGGCAGCGATGTCCTCTGTTGTCCTGGATTTGACCCTCGTTTGTCACCCATCCTTTCTTTAAAATGAGCTCCTCTCCAAGGGATCACTCAATCCCTTAAACACATAAATTCCCACAGGGACCTGACCTTGGTGCCTGGACTAGTGTCCCTGTGCCCTGCCATCATGGAGCTGCCCCCACCACAGCCTGAGCACAGAGTGGTGCCAACCAAGGCTCCTCCGGAAGCCTGAGTCAGCTGGGGCTCCTGTGTGCAGCCCCCCTTTCCCACAGAGGGCCAGCACAGATTAGCAGAGGTGAGGAGGGCAGGGATGCATTGGGCTGCAGAGAACAGGGAGGGGGCAGGACGCCAGGTGAGGAATGGAGCCGACTGGATGGACAGCAAAGAAACGCCCCTGGAAAGCAGGTTTTGGGGGCCACAGGGGCAGGCGGCAGGGAGACTGGAAGCCAAAATGTCAAAGCTGGGTGGTCAGGGAGGACCTTGGAGATGGATGAGTCTGGATCAAGCTCAAATCATGTAGTTCAGGAACAGAAGCCTTGCTAGACTGCAATGCATTTCACCCACGTGAAATAGATTTTCGTGAAGAAGGAAAGCAAGGATTCCCAGCCTCGAGAGTTAGGCTTTATACACTTAGCCCTGTCGCCGTGATAGAAAATGAGCCATTAAAAAAGTATACTGTGGGGTATGATTACTCAGCTAAAACATCTGAGTTCATTAATTTGATAAATTTTGGCTTTTCTCTATGTGATACAGACACCTGGAAACCCAAAGAAAATGCAAGATTACCTTTCCCCAAAGAAAAGTCCAATGATAAAAAGCCATTAGCCTGCGTCCTTTCAGAGTCTGAATTGGAAGAGAGAAGCTGTTTCCCTTCTTCTTTTACAGTGAAAATAATGGGCACTCGCCCGAACCCCACTAGCCACCCAAAATTGCCATGGTGGAAAAAAGAATAAGTAGACAAATAGGTCGTCTGCCAGTTTAAGAGTTAGGAGCAGCAGGACACTTGGGATGAGGACAGGAAGAAGAGGCACTTTCTCAAAGAGGCAATTTAGAAATTAGGGTTTGGGGGAATTTTTAAAAATCAGCTTACTACATGTCTATTTTAAATTTAATGACATATACTTGATCAAAAATGCTAAAATGCTATTTCCAGCAAATTGCACAGATAATTAAGTCTAATTTCAATGATGTTTGAAATAATAACAATAAATCCTTATGGGTTTTTGTTTTCTATTCATACTGAAAAGTCATTTAAATCTTGTTTTAATACAGATTTTTCTCAATTTGGTGACAGTTTATGAGTTCAGTTAACTAAAGCTATGTCCACATTACCCAAACGCTACAGACAAAATGGTGGGGAAAGCAAATTATTTGGCAGAGGTAAGTATTTAAAATAGGTTTGTCCTATTTATATACAGTTCCACTTCAGTTCTCCACTGGTCTTCCTTGTCTGGCTCCCGTGTCCTCCCTGGCAACTCCCCTCCCTCAAGTTTCAGGATGAACGGACTGGAACGGTCTCCAATACTCACAATGGGGACTCGAAGTTGTGATAAATAGGTAATCTAACAAACTACTTCAAAAATCGAATGAGGGCAGATTGAGAAGGTGGCAGAAGAGTTCTTAGTTTAAATGGATCCCTAAGAAATTGCTGTTGAAAATACCCTCAGCCAGGGCTAAATGTAGCACTTAACCCTGACTTCCCACAAAGCGGCACTTGACAGAGAATTTCATTTCTGTAATTCCTTTGACCCTCTCAACTGGCTAACAGGAGGATGAGGCTGAGGAGCCATCCCGTGGGGGTGCCCTGGTTCCCCTGGATGAATATCTATGGGGACCCCTGCTTGCTGAACCCGGACCGCTTCTCATTACTTCATATGTACAGCAGAGCAGTTTATAGTAGAAACGTTCACTAACCCCAACATGCCCCCAACACCTACAAAAGAACAAAAACTCAATGTGTTCTTACTATCTGGCCAGTTCAGTTGAAATTACCTCTCTACGTGAACTTCTGTCACGCTGCCTTCCTCTTACATTTTATTCCAGGGGTCCGTGAACATTTTCCTGCGCAAGGTCTCTGCTGCTGCCACTTACATCTGCCCTTGTAACACACAAGCAACTATACACAATATATAGACAGTGCAGGCAGCTGGGCCCAAAATAAAACTTCGTTTACAAAATTATGCAGAGGGCTAGACTGAGCCTGTGTGCTGAGGTTTGCCAGCCCTTGCTTCTGGGGTGCGCCGAGACCCAGAATGTGGCTGTTACCACCAGGCCTCATAGCAAGATGCAGTGTGTGGGGTGAGGGCTGTGTAGTGAGAGAAATATTTACCTTCTGACTTGTACCTCTCAACGCCCACACACTTCTAAGAAAAGATTTAGAAAGGCTTGTGGTAAATCCCCGTTTGCAAATGTAGGAAAGATCCTTGAAGGGATTTGAAACTGCTCAGGAAAGCAGGGAAACACGAGACTCATCAGCTTTCCCCCAGTGCGCAGAGAGGCCAACTCTCAAACCCGGGGTGAAGTAAGCGCCACGTTTGGCCCCGAGCCTGCTGGTCCGCCGAGCACACAGCTCGCATCACCGTTCTTAGGGAAAGAACAGGACAGAGCACCCCTCACGGCCAAGTTCACCCCCTAAAGAACTTTGTTCTCTGGGTGCTCCGCGGAGGTGCAGCTAAGCAGAAACGCCTGCGGGACTGGGCTCCGCCGGTGGAGATGGGCGCTGACCTGCGCGCAGGTGCTGGCAGAGCAGGTGCTGGACCCGCGGCGCGCACGTCCCCAGGCCTGCCGGGCGGAGTGTGGGAAGCACAGGGTGAGCGGGGCTTCTTCCCCGAGCTCCGACCTACGCCAGGATTCTGCAGATGGGCTGTAACACACTCACACGGGCTTACTGCATGCACACTGCGAAGGGAATCAAAGATCGACGTACCTTTTCAGCGCAATGCCCAGGTTTCAGAGAAAGCCAGAGCTGAGCTGTGACAAAGCCGAGGTTCTCACGTCAGCAGGCCTGAGCGCAGGTTCCGGGGTCCTGGCAAGTCCTAAGGGAGCCCCGCTACGCTCCGAGGCTTGGTTCTCCAGCAAATCGGGGCCTCGTGAAGTCCGGTCTCCGCAGCTCGGGCGGCCGGGCGCGACCCGAGCTTAAACTGCGGCTGCGGCCGCTGGGTGCTCGCGTCACGCTCGTGTCACGCTCGTGTCACTCCTGCATCACTCCCGCGTCACTCCGGCGTCACTCCCGCGTCACTCCTGCGTGCCTTCCGTAACAGCTTCACATGTTAACATGCGTTACCTGAAGTTAAAAAATGTGGTAGTAGGGCGGCGCCTGTGGCTAGGTGGGTAGGCCCCATATGCGGAGGGTGGCAGGTTCAAACCTGCCCCGGCCAAACTGCAACCAAAAATAGCCCGGAGGGCACCTGTAGTCCCAGCTACTCCGGAGGATGAGAAAAGAGAGTCACCTAAGCCCAGGAGTTGGAGGTTGCTGTGAGCTGTGATGCCACGGTACTCTACCGAGGGCGATAAAGTGAGACTCTGTCTCTACAAAAAAAAAAAAAATGTAGTAGTAAAGATGAAAATTGAACTAAAATCATACTGTGCACTGTATTTACAAAGCTGTTTTATAATATAGTAAAGCTGTATCACAGTAAGTTGCCTTTATCTGTCTTAATTTGCTTTTTAATTAATGTCAGGTCACTGCAGAGTTTTTGGTAGGGGGCATAGAATTAGGCCTATTTAAACAGTAACTCTCAGAAAGTGGAGACTACATTTACCCGGAGCCTCCCCGGGTCCGGGACGGGGGTCCTGCTGTATCAGCACCTCCCGGGCCCAGGGGGAATGACTGCTCCGCGCTCAGCTTCTTCTCCGTTGTCAGCAGCTGTCACCACTCCAGTCCCCAGTCTCAGGTGCTGGTATTCCGACTCTGCGTTGTCCTCTAAGCCCCCTGAGGTGGGTGGTCCCCTGCTCCGGAGCATCCTTATTGGCTCTCACTGCTTCCGGTCAACTGAAATCCAAGTTTGGAGCACAGTAACCCTCTCACTCCACCTCACTGCTTTTCTTTGCTCCTTCCTAGAAACATTCTTGAGAGCATCTTGAAGGGCCCTTAACTGGAATGGACCAGCCAGTGAGGATATATTTATCCAGGGACTCCTGGTTTCCAGCAGCAGAGATGATAAAAAAAAAATAGTTAAATATCACATTTGACATTGTAAAAGAAGCAATCAGATCTGAATTATTTTCCATGTTGAAGGAGAAATTACAGAATTCATAACCTTAAAACACCCTGTCTGAACAAACATTATTTGTCAGAAGTCCAGTATTGTCTGTGGTAGGTCATGAAATTGTATTCCTAGCAAATTATTATTTCTTCACAAATATCAGATTCTTACAGAACACTGCAATTTCTTTAAAAAAAAGACTTTCAGCCTCAACATAAAGCCACTTGCTTTTTAGATTTAATCACTCACATTACTTAATTTATATGTGTTTAATTTTCTGTTCAATTCAAAAAATTATTGATTGTGTACAGTGTTCAAAATCCTGACCTTCCCAGTGGAGCAACCTTTTCTGTACTTCTCTCTAACCCTGGTCTTTTATCTCCCAAATCCATAACTATACAGGGGGTGTCTGGAAAGCTGGTTACCAAAGTTTTCTCCCAGCCTTTAAGCTGCAACTGGGATGACTTGCTGTTCTCTCCTGCCTCCCTAATCATGCCTGAAAGTCCTGCACCCCTTTTGGGGAGGGACATACTAACTTAAACAGGAACTTTTCCCTCTTGGAGATTTAGTCACGATCAAAACTCTTCCCTCTAATTCACCTTCCCTAACCCCAACTTGGGAAGGCCCCTTTCCTATTATCTTATCTTCTTCCACGGCTGTTAAAATTATGGGAGTCGATTCCTGGATACATCATTCACGAGTAAAATCCTGGAACCTTCCACCTTCTATGGAGACAGATAATGAAGACAGCCAACCACAGACCACCTACACTTGTGAGCCAAAGAAAAGTTTGAAGTTATTATTTAAGAAATAGCAAGAAAAATGCTAATATAGTTTTCTTTTAGCATCACTGAATGGGTGCTTCTGACACTGTTCTATCTTTGCCTTTTACTGATTATACTAATCAGATTTATGTTTTCCAGAAATGTCATCAAACCACACGCAATAAAGATAGTTCCAGTCCATAAATCCCTATATCGCTCTCCCTCCGGAGAAATCCTGACTGCCCCCTTTCTATCATCATCCCGATTCAGCTGGAGGCAGTTAGATCGAGTCTTCGCCTTTTTTCCCTAACAGCAGTTAGAGTTTCTACTCAGAGAGGGAGAATTGATGCAGGACAAAGCGGCCCTACAATCACCGCCTTGGCGCTGGCGGTGCTGATGCTATGGCGGATGGAGGAACCAGCTTGCAGAAAGGCCGGACACCTGTGCTAAAGATACTGGCGCCTTGCTGTCTCCTTCTCCTGCTCTTCTGACTGGTCAATATCATGTCAGTTTCCAGGACCTGGGTCTTCATTGGACAGCTGGCTGTAACTGATGAAGACCCACGCCCTAAGAAGTTCTGGCAAAACAACTCCCTAGGACTATATAAACCCCTGAGCAAAGAGCTCAGGGGCAGACCTGGGCTGGACTTTGGAGAGAGAACGGGAGAACTTGTTCCTCTCCTAGCAGACCTCACTAGACCTCGGAGAGGGAACAGGAGAGCTTGTTCACCTCCAACACAGACCTGGGCTGAAACTTGGAGAGGGAGCAGAAGAGTTTGTTCCCCTCCAGGGTTCTCTTTGCCTAGAGGTTTGGTTTTTTCCTCTTGTATTTCTTCTTTCTTGTAAATAAAACCTGACTTACCACCACTCTTGTGGTCCGTCGATTCCTTCTTCGAATCGCCGAGACCAAGAGCCTGAAATTCTGGTATCAACAGCAACCTCCAGTTCCTGGGCTCAAGTGAGTCCCCTGCCTCCGCCTCCCAAGTAGCTGGGACTACAGGTGCCCACCACACCGCCCGGCCATTTTTTGGTTGCTTCCGTCATTGTTGTTTGGCGGGCCGGGCTGGATTCGAACCTGTCAGCTCAGGTGTACGTGGCTGGCGCCTTAGCCCATTGAGCCACAGGCACTGAGCCGACTCTGTCTCTTAAAAAAAAAAAAAAAGAATATTCCCAAGGCCTTTATTTTGGATATTGTTTTCTGAGTACCAATAAAGCCATTCTGCCAGGAATCACTGGTTTTTAGATTCATGGTATTCTCCCTATTGCTATTGCCTGAATAAAATCAATTTCTTTACTTTTTGGGTCCCAGATTCCAAGTGCTTCCAAACAACTCTGGAATGTAACCCTGGATCTAATTGATGATTTGTTGGTTCATTGAAATTATTTCCTCTTCAACAATCTTAGTTTCTTTCTTTTTTTTCTTTTTTCTTCTATGAGCCATAGTATTGCTCTGTCACCCTGGGTAAAGTACTGTGACATCATAGGTCACAGCAACCTTAAACTGTTGGGTTTGAGCAATCCTATTTCCTCATTCTCACAAGTAGCCGGGACTTACAGGTGTGTGCCACCATGCCCTCTAGTTTTTCTATTTTGTAGTCAGAGATGAGGTCTTGTTCTTGCTCAAGCTGGTCTTGAAATACCTACCTCAAACAATTCACTGCCTCAGCCCCCAGTGTGCTAGGATTACAGGTGTGAACCACTGCACTCAGGATCCACTTTGTTTTCATGTCACCTCTATCTGCCTTTTCTTTTCCCTTTCAATAGCTGGAATTTCATCTTGAAGTTTTTCCATCTATTGATAAACATATTATTATTGGAAACTTTCTACAAAGGGGCTGACTTCTCTTAATACAATAACCCCTCTTATAAATATTTTTCAAAATCATGGCTTGGTGCCTGTGGCTCAAGTTGCTAAGGCGCCAGCCACATACACCTGAGCTAGAGGGTTCGAATCCAGCCCAGGCTTGCCAAACAACAATGATGGCTGCAACCAAAAAATGGCTGGGCATTGTGGCCGGTGCCTGTAGTCCCAGCTACTTGGGAGGCAGAGGCAGAAGACTTGCTCCAGCCCAGGAGTTAGAGGCTACTGTGAGCTGTGATGCCACGGCACTCTACCCAGGGTGACAGCTTGAGGCTCTGTCTCAAAAAAAAAAAATTTTTTTTTAAATACTCATGGATCTAAATACTTATAATTTAAACCAAAAGAATAAAACTATATGAAGAAAGAAAAATATTCTGATGGTAAAATTATACAATATGCTATTTTTATCTTTAATGGTACCTGATACATACATATGCAGTATGTTACAAATACATTTTAAATGCATTTTAGTATTCATTTTCCCAATCAACTGTAGTATTACTGTATTGGAATCATTTTTAGTCCAGAAGCTGAACAGTCTAGTTTACTATAAGAAGGTCCTGTTCTAAAATGCTAGTTTTCTAATAGTAATTTGAATAATCCTATAATGACTTATAATCTTTCCATGGTGTTGATTTTTTTTCCCCCTCAGTAAAACAAATGACCTTAGCTCAAAAGTAAAAGGACCTCACCTTTTTTTATTCCATTTGAATCAGACTTGCATATTAACATGGGTGAGGTTCCCAAAACTACAAAATGGTCCTATGCATCTATGGGTATTACTATACATAAACTATACCACATATGTGCAGCGCCTAGAATGCGTGAGGTACAGTGTTGTGCCTACTGGCACTTTTTTATTTAGCATGCTGCCTTTTCTTTTCTTCTCTTTTTTTTTTTTTTTTTTGAGACAGAATCTCACTATGTTGCACTCAATAGAGTGCTATAGCGTCACAGCTCACAGCAACCTCCAACTCTTGGGCTTAAGTGATTCTCAAGCCTCAGCCTCGCAAATAGCTGAGACTACAGGCGCCCACCACAATGCCTGGCTATTTTTTTGTTGTAGTTGTCATAGTTCTTTGGCAGGCCTGGACCAGGTTCAAACCCTCCAGTCCCAGGTGTATGTGGCTGGTGTCTTAGACACTGAGCTACAGATGCCAAGCTAGCATGCTGCCTTTTCTTTGCTATTTTTACATGTGTTTGCTTTTTCACTGCACATCAATCAATGTTTATGGCATATGACCTATGTTTTACTATATTTTACTAAAGAGCTGAGAATCGTGTCTGACAGATATTGGCACTCAAACACAAAAGCATTGATGTCAAACTGTTTAGCAGAATTGTTTATCTTTCAAGTAACTGCTTCAAGGAGAGTAAAAGCATTTATAAGTCCTCAGATTTATTAATATACTAATCTTTTAAATAGTGAGGCAAATAGTAAAATAAATAACTTTACAGCATCCCATTGGAACAACTAGAATAAAAAATTCTTCAAATGTGAGCCATTAAGTTCAGTTTTCCTGGTAGCCCCAGAAAGAGTGGTGATATGAGAGAGAGAGAAAGTAAAAATCTTCACTTCTGTTTTGCTTTATGTAAGAAGGTTGGGGAGGGAAGAAGCGGTGATAAGCCTCTATTCTAGTATTTTTCTCACAGCACACTTGAACCTATAGTTAAACTTCCATGGTACACTTAAATTATGTTGATTTTTTCTTTTTTTTTTTTTTTTTTGAGACGGAGCCTCAAGCTGTCACCCTGGACAGAGTGCTATGGCATCACAGCTCACAGCAACTTCCAATTCCTGGGCTCAAGTGAGTCTCCTGCCTCTGCCTCCCAAGTAGCTGGGACTACAGGCACCCGCCACAACTCCTGGCCATTTTTTTTTTTGGTTGCAGCCATCATTGTTGTTTGGTGGGCCCGGGGGCTGAATTCGAACACGCCAGCTCAGGTGTACATGGCTGGCGCCTTAGCCCATTGAGCCACAGGCACCGAGCCAATTATGTTGATTTTTTAAAAAAAAAAGTAAAAACAAGAATATACTTACCGTGTTATGAACTTCTTTTGAAAATTAATATAATAATACTTAAATTTTTTGTGGCACATCTAAGATCCTCTCATAGTACATCAGTGTGCCACAGGACACCAGTTGAAAATCACTGCTCTATTCTGTACGTTCAGTAGGTTGTTAAAGAGAGTAGAGGAGATTCAGAGACAAGGCGGAGAAAGAGAAACATCAACACAAAAGGTGCTGATATTGGGGCCCAATTTTATATCTAGTAGGCTAGCAGGGTCATTGATTGTGATTTGAATCTCAGAGTGAATTCATAAACTCTTTTTTGTCATTTTCCTTCTGTCCCCACACCCCATCAATCAGAGATTATGTCTGCACAGAGGCAGTCTCCATAATTATGAAGCTGGGCTCTTCCTAATGTAAATCTGTATTTTGACAGAGAAAGAAATGCCTGGGACAGGGCCATTGTCTGACCCCAGGCAATCGTTCTTCCCCACTGAATAGTCCCAAGACAAGCCTAAGCTAAAACAAATATATCTGCCCTGTCAGATGCTAACTTGCCTCCTGCCTTTTAAAGAAAAGGCTTTCTTCTGCACCTGCCTAATGAGTGCTGCCTGCCATTCTCTTGGGCTGGCTTTCACAGCGTCAAGAGTCCTCTGCATACGCATTGACCTGGTCTCTCTACTTTGCACTTCAAGATTCAGGGAGCTGCAGGGAAAATAAGGATTCAGGACTTTTTTCTACCTCTATTTTTTTTTTTTTAAATAGAGACAGAGTCTCACTTTATCGCCCTTGGTAGAGTGCCATGGCGTCACACAGCTCACAGCAACCTCCAGCTCCTGGACTTAGGCGATTCTCTTGCCTCTCCCTCCTGGGTAGCTGGGCCTACAGAAGCCCGCCACAACGCCCGGCTATTTTTCTGTTTTGTAGTTCAGCCGAGGCTGGGTTTGAACCCACCACCCTTGCTATATGGGGCCGGCGCCCCACTCGATGAGCCACAGGTGCCGCCTCTCTACCTCCATTTTAATGAGCATTTGCTTTCCTTACGGGATGCATTGAAAGGCCGTGAAAACTCATATGCTACTTTCAGGCCAAGGCCCTGTGGTTTGCTGAACCAGGGAGGGAATGTAAGAAGCTCTTCAGCAGCTTTGGGCCATGAGCACACTGATATCCTCTGCTTCCCCTTCTTTCATCCAGTTCTGCCAGGTAAGTGAGAGTGACCATGGCTACAGAAAGGTAGATAATAAATGGAGAAAAACTCAAAATTGTGTTGTGTTGTCCTCAGCTGTACTTGCTGGCTCCATCTAACCTCACTTTTCTCTTCAGACCTGCCAAGGCCCTCTACTTACAGGTTCAATCCCTTCCCAATATCCAAGTTGATCCAACATGAACAGAAAATTCTGTATGCCAGCCTTACTGTATGCAGTCCTCTGTATGCAGTCCTGACTCCTGCATTACCCAAACATGCACACACCTTCTCCAATCCAGTGGAGAAACTGATCTAGAAATGTAGCCTCTTGCATTAATCCTTCAGTATCTGATTGGATGGAGGAAAAAATAAGTGGCCTGGAACTCAGATTTCAGTAAGTAAGGGCAGATTCTGGCCCTCTGATAGAAGAGTTGCAGGCAGGTAGAGGTGTTGGACTCTGCTGGCAGGAGCTGAGAAAGAGCTAAGGGCTTGGAGCAGGGCTGCAGGTATATGAGCCCCTTTCATCATAAGAAAATACTAAAAAGTGTGTTTACAACCACAGCAGTAGAAGATGAATATAATTCAATTTGGATTATATTCATATTTTTTCTTCTGTCTTTAAAAGAAGTTACAATATTAAAGGGGCTTGGGGTCATAAGGAGAGGGGATCTTGGCCAAAGGAATTAAGCGGCTTCACACAGACTCTGTGCCAGGGACTAAGGAACTCTGGGAGGAGCCCTCCTGAGTAAACCTCGGGTTGTATTTATTATCATAAACCAAGAAGAAGCAGACAAATGCTGCTTGTCCAACATTAGCACAGATTAATGAGTAGATAGAGAAGGTCAAATAGAATGTCTCCACCTTTGTTTTTGCAAAACCATAGACCTTGAACACAACCTCTGCTTCCAGCATCAAGAGACCTTTGGAATCTAGAGAATCTTTACCATAGTTATTATTGTCACACCTCACACATAAATTTTCTCTTGGAGGCCAGTTTTCTGATCTCCTAGACACACACAACTCACATGCCATTCTTAGGATTCTCCAGGTCTTCTAAGCAGGAAGCAAGTCTTATGCTAAAGATCAGGGCTCAGTTTCTCCTGCAAAATATGTTAATGGTCCCCTAAAGGTATCATAGGCCTGTGTATACTGTGTATACTGTGTCTTAGGGATAAGTTGGCCCTCATTTGTAGGGGGATGAAAGAGAAATGGTTGGAGGTAGGCCTGAGGTAGGTTGTGTATAAGAGGAAAAAAGAAGTAGCAGTCTCCATTAGAAAGGGAGAGTGTTGTCATCAGAGGACAGATCTCCCTAAGGCATAGAGGTGAAGAACTATTCAGAAATGAGGTTGAGTTTACCATTCTTATCTCAGAATATAATTCTTCAAGGCACAGTGAAATAAATGACTGGGAGAAGAGAAAGTGGGTATTGAATCAGATTAGGAGCAATGTAGAGATGTGGGAATGAGGATTCAGATAATGATAGACAACCTGGACTTCTGATGGCAGAGGGTATAGAGGAGGACAAATATCTTTTTCTCTACTCATTTTAGGTTCATATTTGAGGCCTTTATAGCAAGACATATTAATAAGTAAAGCAAATTTAATTATTGTGTTTTATAGGACATGGGAGTATTTACATATATAATGTGTGAATATGCATGTGTGTGCATATAGATGTGTGTGTGTGTGTGTGTGTATCTCAGATGTTCCTGCTGTAGTTTTATGTGTAACTTGAAAAGTTGGGCTCCATAAATGTTATTTTACAATGTATTAATGTATCAGAGTAAGGCTCTTACTCTTTGTGCTGTAAGTCCTTTATGTATTTGTGACTCCTGTAATGTAGGTGTCCTCTATACTGTTTTTCTGGAGGATAGGAACAATTTCTAAGGCAACTGCAGATTATATAAGTACTAGTTATGCTTGTTTTGATGATAGTGAAAAGATAGTTTTTTAGCTTCCTGTATTAAAAATATCAGCTATCTTTTGGTTATCACAACAGGGAAAGATCAAGAGAACTTCCCACATTCATTTAACAAGTACAGGAGACATTACTGATCACAAGCCTGGTTCCTAGCTTGTAACTTTTGGATGAGTCTCTTAATTCCTTCAAATTCCTCTCTTTATTATCTGTATAAAATTATTTAACATAATTTCTTGGAGGCAATAGTTGCTCGATAAGTATCAGCAGCTATAATTACTGCTGAATGCTGGCTACATAACAAAGTCTTGCTTCAAGTATACCCTCAAGGAGTTCATAATCAGGTGAGAAGGCAGTGAAATGAAAAATTGTCACCACCACACCCTCCAAAAAATCTTGTATATTTTGTGATAGACATATAAACACTGGACTTTTAAACTACGGTGAAATACCAAAAGGACCCTGAGAACTCTTGGTAAGATGGTAGCATTTACTTTAATTGTGTGTGTCTAGGGAAGATAGTCATAATAGTTCTGAGGAGGCTGGAGTGGAGGCTCATACCTGTAATCCTAGACCTCTGGGAGGCTGAGGCAAGTGGATTGCTTGAGCTCACGAGTTCAACACCAGCCTGAGCAAAAAGCAAGACCTTGGCTGTACTAAAAAAAAAGAAAAAGAAACAAAAAAAGAATGGTTCTGAGGACATCTGTTTTTTTTTTTTTTAATCTGAGTTATTTAATATTCCCCAGCCAATCCCACTCTGCCTTGAGAAAGCAAGTGAAATAAAACTGGTGTCTCCCACCTTTGATGGGCAAAGCTGCATGGAGGAAGAAGCAATCCCCAAAGCTTAAAGTTCCCTCTGTGTTTCTCATCCCATCCCCTCCTCATCCTGCCTTCCCCTTCCCATTCCTCCCTTACATAAGCTCCCACCCTGTGACAGTATGACAGGCTACTTGGTCATGAGATACCAAGGGGAAAGATAACACAAGGAAGTATTTTTTATGTGGTTTTTATTTTTATTTTTTGCTTTCTGTTTTCTTCTTTCCTCCCTTCCTTTTTTCTTTAAGTTTGTTTTTGCTAACTGAGCAGCAAGAGCCCCAAACTTACAGTTCTCAGAATCCACAGCCAAGAGCCTTTTGCTGCTGATAATGTTTGGAGTTTTTCTCTCTCTGGGATTATAGGCCTTTTCACAATGCTGATGCACGGTTTTTAGCTGTGTTAGTTCTGTAATGTTTCTTCTGAATGTTTTCATAATATTCCCCTGGTAGTTAGGAGCAGGGAAAGATTTATTTTAAAGGGAAAAAAGAGATCATTATTTCAGCCTCAGAGTCACAAGTTAAGAAAGAAACCTTAGAAAATACAAATGTAACACTCCCAGCTCAAACTCCAAACCACCTCAGGTTTTGCCCAGCTCTATTTATTTATCATTTCAATTACAGACGAGATCTGTTGCTACAAAGAGCCATAACTGTATCTACTTTCTGAGGGAAGAAAAGGCAATTTAATCTTTAAATTCTTTTATATGAATATTTTGTCTACCTTTGAACATTTTAGGAGCTGAAGAACTTTACCTACCATTTATTTATTTTACCATTTATTTCTTTTCATCGTACAATCATATGAATTCAAACAATTTGTTTTTCCTCTTGGAGATCTCTTTTTGTACCCTTTTCTACTGAAGCTTAATTATATTATGCTTTACAATGATAAGCTGATTCACTTCTCTTAAAAATCATGTGATTTTTATAAGCCAAAGATATTTAAAGATTCCATTGATTTACATACAACTGATGGATGTTCTCAAACACATTGTATGTTCAAAAATATTTTTTCTACAGACCACTAAGAAATTCACATGGTATATATTTTTCCATGATACCACAAAGAGCTAACATGGCAAATAAAAACCATAGAAACCCAAAAACAGCAGCTGTGTGTTCAGATATATTTTAAAGATGTTGTTGGCTGTTTAAGACTAAATTATAATCTTCATCAGGCAAGAGAAAGCGATCAAGGGTATCCAAATAGGGTCCGAGGAGATCAAACTCTCATTCTTCATTGATGACATGATCCTATACCTGGAAAATCCAAGGGACTCAACTTCAAAACTCTTAGAAGTGATCAAGGAATACAGCAGTGTCTCAGGATACAAAATCAATACTTACAAGTCAGTAGCTTTTATATATGCCAATAATAGTCAAGCTGAAAAAACAATCAGGGACTATTCCTTTTACAATAGTGCCAAAGAAGATGAAATATCTGGGAATTTATCCAACAAAGGACGTGAAAGATCTCTGTAAAGAGAACTGTGAAACTCTGAGAAAAGAAATAGCTGAAAATGTTAACAAATGGAAAAACATACCATGCTCATGGCTAGGAAGAATCAACATTGTTAATGTCCATACTACCCAAAGCACTCTACAGATTTAATGCAATCCCTATTAAAGCACCATTGTCATACTTTAAAGACTTGAAAAAATAGTACTTCATTTTGCATGGAATCAGAAAAACCTCGAATAGCAAATACATTACTCAGAACTAAAAACAAATCAGGAGGTATCACATTATCAGACTTCACGCTATACTATAAACCTATAGTGATCAAAACAGCATGGTCCTGGCACAAAAACAGAGCGGTAGATTTATGGAATAGAACAGAGAACCAAGAGATGAACCCAGCTAATTATCGTCATTTGAACTTTGACAAGCCTATCAAAAATATTCAGTGGGGGAAAGACTCCCTATTTAACAAATGGTTCTGGGTGAACTGGCTAGTGACCTGCAGCACACTGAAAGTGGACCCCCACCTTTCACCATTAACAAAAATTGATTCTCACTTGGATAAAAGGTTTAAACTTAAGACATGAAACTATAAAAATACTAGAAGAGAGTGCAGGGAAAGCACTTGAAGAAATTGGCCCGGGAGAATATTTTATGAGGAGGACCCCCCGGGCAATTGAAGCAATACCAAAACTCCATTACTAGGATCTGATCAAACTAAAAAGCTTTTGTACAGCCAAGAGCACAGTAAGTAAAGCAAACAGACAACCTTCAGAATGGGAGAAGATTTTTGCAGGTTATGCTTCTGACAAAGGTCTGATAACTAGAATCTACAGAGAACTCAA